>JAUPMG010099808.1:0-12313 GCA_031762675.1 Pachysandra terminalis | reverse complement strand
CCCCCCCCCCCCCCCCCACGCCGGCAAGACTCAGGAAGTCAATTAGATGTGCCCAATCTAGACTTACGTTTTCACATAATTCAATAGTATTTGAATGCCTGAACCAAGCTCTTAAATCCTCATAATCAACTTGATCTTTTTTTTTTGGAAAGGTAAGTAAATGTGTAAAAGAGGAAAGGGGAAGAATGTACAAAGCTGGCCTTCCAACAAGTAGGAAAGGACAAAGTAGCCCACAACAGGCGACTGAGAACGTAAAGTAAATATAGACTAATGTTCAGCTGCTACCAGAAGTTCACATAACAATCATGCATATGACCCAAAGGTAGTGAGTAAAAGGGATATCAGCAACAACTTCCCATCAACACCATCACATCAATGAAACTCATGAGCAGCAGAATAGCAGAAACTGCACCACAACAGTAAGCCAAGACTGCCCATCAGAACCTGGGACCCAACTTCAAGAAGTAGAGAGGGAAACCACCAAGGATAGTCACCCCAACCAGAAGAATAAGATAGCAAACAACAAGTCCAACAATAGCTGAACACAAAAGTATCATCACCAAGAAAATCCCAGCATCACAGCACAAGCAATAGGAGGGAAACGCCTTGAATGCACCAATAGTTTCAGCAACCCATAACAAGGTAGGAGTGAAAATCTAAAACCACAATCATAACACTCCCCCACCACAGCTACAATAGATCAGTAGGGGACAATAACAGAGTCAGTAGTTGCACAACAGAAGAATAAGAAAGCAAACAACAAGTCCAATAATAGCTGAAAACAACAGTATCAGCACCAAGAAAATCCCAGCATCACAATAGCAAACAATAGGAGGGAAACGCCTTGAATGCCCCAGTAGTTTCAGTAACCCACAACAAGGTAGGAGTAAAAATCTAAAACCACAATCATGACACTCCCCCACCACAGCTATAATAGATCACTAGGGGACAATAGCAGAGCCAGCAGCTGCACAGCAGAAGAATAAGATAGCAAACAACAAGTCCAACAGTAGCTGAAAACAACAGTATCAGCACCAAGAAAATCCCAGCATCACAGCAGCAAACAATATGAGGGAAATGCCTTGAATGCCCCAGTAATTTCAACAACCCACAACAAGGTAGGAGTGAAAATCTAAAACCACAATCATGACACTCCCCCACCACAACTACAATACATCAGTAGAGGACAATAGCAGAGCCAGCAGCTGCACCAAATCACCAGCTCGAGGCTATACCACCAGTAGAAGTAAACACAATGGAAGCACACAGGAATAAAAATCCTAAAAGTGCACGTAGTAATTACCTAGGGGGTGAATAGGTTTTAAGCCGATATGCAAAATTTTTGGGCCCAATTGAAAACCTAATAGAATATGCTATGTGTTTTAAAAATTTCAGCGAAATTGAAAACAATAGCTCGCATATGATGATTGCATTGCATACAAATATATAGGAATTAAGTGCAAAAGCAAACCATTCAAATACATGCGATTTATAGAGGTTCAGCACCCCGGCCTACTCCATTCCCTTGAGATACCACCTGCGGGTCTCAAGGATTTCACTATGGCAGATTTTGTTCACTACAACTATCCTCCAAATCGTATGAATTTACGAGCAATCTCTAAGCCTTACATGAGGTTTCAATGGCTCACCTCAAAACCAATACGAGGTTTCTCGGCTAACCTCCAACCACCATGAGGGTTCTAACCTCTAACCACCATGAGGGTTCTAACCTTTAACCCCCATAAGGTTTTCACGGCAACCTTAAGTCGTTACATTTTTTAACCTAAATCTAAAATAGATGTGATCACCCCACGGTCGGGTGGACCCTAGGTCGATCGGGTAAATATAGAGTCGCCACCATTCATCGAGTTCGGGTGTGAATGGTCACCCATGATTTATCAATTAGACCCAAAATAGACCGGAAATTGAAGAATCAATGGTCTAACCAGAGTCGGGTCAGGAGCTTTAATTAAGAGAGTGGGAAGCTGTTAGACACCCACTCTCCTCCGGTTTAACCGGTTACCCAATTCACATATATTTGACCAATTTTTAGAAGACTATTAAAAATAGGTATAAATGACAAGTAATGAAAATAAAACAAAGTAATTTACAAAGATCTAAATAACCCTATAATATCAAAGATTCAATACCTGTAATATTGTTGGTCCGAAAAACCAACTCTGACTCGCTTGCCTGTCGGTTTGTAGCTTCACTCTCGGTCGTGTGGCCCAAGTGGGTGCGGGCATGCCGGAACTCTTAAGAGTTCACATGAAAGACAGGTTATGTAAGTTAACTGGGTAAATTGACTATCAAAAGAATTCGGTCGATTGTACAACCGATTATGAATCAGACGATTATGTGGCTTCCAATCTCGAAGGATCAGTGGCCGATCCAGAGAAACTGATTTTATGCGTTCAACAACACCTTATATATATGAACCAGAATAAGATAATATGCAACTAGAAGGTTTACCTTCTAAGATGCAAGATAAACACGAAAAATACAAAAAAAAAAACTCCAGAAGTTCCTTGGGCTTCGATTGTGGGAGGTGACTAACCTACTTCACGGGTGCACAATTCGGCATGCAACAGACTATCGAGAGGACCTCCAACGGTTCCTTGGGCTTCGGCTGTGGGACACGACTAAGCTACTTCGTGGGTGCATAACTCGGCATGCAAGGGACAATCAAGAGGGGTTATGAAGAAAACCCGACTGGGATTCCTTTGTGGCCAACTGGTTTGGATGACGAAGTAGATGCAACAAGATCCTTGCAGAATGCTAGACTAATGATCACTGGGGATTAGGGATGAAGCTATGTGCAGCTTTGGTTGATTTGCTGTGGAGAGATCTTTCGTTCCGGTCGGATCTCTTCTTATAAGCCTTTGCTATAACCGTTTGGGAGTTAGGTGTTAATGGGGACCTCAGTCATTCCTCGGCTGACACCTAGCCCACTCCCTTACTCCATGTTCATAGCACGTCCTATGTTTTATAGCATACTTGGGTTCGTGCCAATTCTTCTTTGATAATACGGGCTCACTCTTGCTTGCTTGTCCTACTCTATTGCCTTACTGGGCCAAAGCCCATTTCTTTCTTACCGCCTAGCCCATGCGGTCTCAGAAGCCTATGGAGCCTTGCCAATTTTAGGCGGTCTAATTCCGGCCTAAACATTTCCCCTTTCTCTTGTATTTTCAAAACTTTTTGAACTGACAAGAGAGATGTTATTAAAAAACTTTCCTTGGAAAATGGCGATCATCATTATCCCTTTTTAAAACCCATATTTTCAAATTTCAAACTATTTTCCAGTTTTCTTCCTCCATCTTCTTTTAGAGCTTCTCCCTAATCCATCAATGGCGTCCAGCTCTGCTTCAACTTCCCTTTCTTCACTAGTTGATCAACGTATAATCCTTCCCTATGAGGACTCTTCGGCCATTGGCCCATCTTTTTATGAAGTCAATCCTTCCTTAGCTTCTGCTTTACAGCCCATCTTCCCACAGTATTTTGGTGAAAGTTTCTTGGCTGACGCCCCTTTTCTTGATTGGCAGGCATGCCGCTCGCTAAGGTCATTGCCGAAGGCCAATGCAGAGTGGGTCGCTTGGATGGACCGTCTTTCGCTGTTCTTTTCTGATCACTGGAAATCTATAGGCATATTAGAAATTATTCAGTATTCCTGATACGAACTTTGCATGTCTCACAATATGCTTACTGCTCTTGTTTGCTTTTGGTCTAGCTCTACCAACAGTTTTCACCTCCCTTTTGGTCCTATGGGACCAACCATCTTAGATGTCTACATGCTCACCGGTTTGCCTCCTATTGGTGAATCGGTTGACGGTAGTCTTCCTGCTTCCAATATTCCTTTCGATAGTACCAACGCGAGAGTTGCTTATGGTACCTTCATGAATAGGGAAAACAAAAAGTCCTCCACTCCCGATATTCAGGAACATTGTTCCTTTTTGTTAATGTTCCTTTACCATACCCTTTGCGTAGCTTCCGGTCAACTAACAAAAGAGTATACTCGGGTCACTTGTGCTCTGGCCAATGGCCGGTCTCTTGCGTTGGCCCTGTTTTATCTTTCACAGCTCTATCGCAGAATGTTCAGTCTTACCAGTAAAAATCTTTCCTCTGTGGGAGGTCCTCTTTGGCTCCTCCAGTTCTGGGTCTGGTAGTACTTCCCTGGATTGTTTGCCCAACCTACTATGTCTCCTATGTAAAGTCTTCTTTTTTCGCGACCATCGGCTGAGTGTCAGCCCTATTTCTCGTTCTTTAGCAGAATCTTTTCAGTTTTTCTTCAGCCTTCCCTATGATATACTGTTTCTCCCCTTCCCGATTGATTTCGTCCATTCAGAGTTCCTTTGTAACTCTCTTTTTGAAAATTCAGACGATCCTTTGGTCATTACTAAGAGGAATCAGATTTGGACTTCTTATCTGATCTGTCGGGATCTATGCTTTGGATCTCTAGAGGAGGGTACTCCTAACCGCAACCAAAAATGCGGGGTTGAGATTTACCCCATAATGTATTTGCTTAGCAATTTAGGTTTTCCCAAGTCATTCCTGCCCCCGCTCTTACTTCATTGAATCGGCCGCCATATCTTCGCACTGTTATATCTCAATCGGAAAGAAATCAGCCGTATCAACCAGCATTTTGATCACTCTGCCGCAAACTTCTCTATTTCACATTGTCCGAATCATTCAACCTCTTCTCTTGCTTTTCACACATGGTGGACCGAATATTTTAGCTCCGTTTTCGCTTCAACGCTACCAATTTACTTTGTCTCGATTGAATCCTTCTACTGAAACGGCTCTGTCATTTCCCATTGATCCACCTCCAACCACTAACAGGAAGACTTCAAAGAAAAAAGAAGAAAGCCATTGCTTCTGTTCCCTCCAAACAGCCTCCAAAAATCAAGTCAGGTAATTTTCGACCATGAAGTCCATTATCCTATTTGAAAATTATTATGGGTTTAAATGGAATCCTACTGATTCCCCTGAGCTTCTAAAAAGCAAAATGGATCAGGCGTTAGCCGAGAAATTGGCTACCTATGATAAGGACTGTCTGCAGGCCTGGCTTTTGGCCGGGTCCGGCTCTTCTGAGGTATTTGAATCAGATATAGTCTAGTATTTTACACCACTTCCTGAGCCTCCTCCAATTCCTGATTCGGCCCTAGGTATGGCCAAACCCCTTTTACCTCTTGACCAACCTCAGAACCAGTCAATTTCAGTGGCGTGTTCGACCATCAAGAATTCTTAGCAACTGGCGTGTCTTTGGCCTCACCATTAGCCAATACTCCAATTGGTACTTTTGAAACGAACATTCATTATTGCTTTGACCTTTTTTCCTTTCTAAATGTAAGTTCATGGCTATGATTGTTCTTGCAGCAGAAGCCTTGCTACTACCGTCTAATGATCTGTCTACTGGTACTGCTGCTGAAGAAGTTGATGCAAGGGAGAAGGATTTGCTGAAGACCCACCAATCTAAGAAGAAATTGAAACCGACTCCTAAGCCTCGGGTCAACTTGTTAGTCCACTCTCCAATCAGGGAAGAGTTTTAGCACTAAAAATCCCGGCTCCATTGTCGATCTTTTTGAGGAAAACCCTGTTGTTGGCTTCCCTTTTGAGAAAAGATCGTCAGAGACACCGGTTTCTACCCCTGCTTTGAAACGACTAAAATAGACTACTAGGCCCGAGCTCGACTGGGACGAGGGCTTGAAGAGCAGTGATGACCCTAAAAGTGAAGAAGGGGACGTACCGGCCAAGTCGTCTGAAAGGACTGATTTTACCGGTTTTGAGAATTTTAATGATGATGATGAAGTATTTGGGAATCCTTCTCCCCCTGTTCCGGTTACGGCTATCGAGTCCCCTACCGCTAAGAGCCCAGATGTTGATACATCCTTCCTACCTGAGAATTTTGAGAAGTATTTGAAATCATTGGATGATTTTCTTCAAGACTCTTCCATCCTGGCCCTCACTTTTCTTGCTTCTGAGCCGGTTCAATCCACAGCTTTAGAACAAGCTAAGTCTGACCTCAAAAACGTACTCTCTTTAAGTTTATCTGATTTTAATGATGATGCCCGGCTCTCCACTTTTCATAACTGTCTCAATCTGCTTTGGCCTTCTCATTTGCTTGACTCCTCTGTCATATCGACCTTGGTGGAAGTACCTACTTGGGTAATGGGTTTTCGGTTGGCCCGATTAGAGGAAAGCGAGGCAGATGCTTTTTTGAATGATTTATCTTCTTGAATTGAAGAGATATCTTCTCTGAGGACTACTTTTGGAGGCAAAGCAGAAGAAATGGAGGCGACCAATCAAAAAGTTGCTCATGCTTATCAACGACTGGAGACAATTGAAGAAGAAAGAAAAAAGCTAGACGAGGAAAAATCCCAGCTCCTCGTGGCCGTTGTTGCTGAGAAGGGCACTTAACGAGCCATACTTTTGGCTCAAAAGAAGATTGCAATTGAACTACTGCAGAAGGTGGATGCAGCACGGGTCATGAAAAAGAAGGAGAACGAATGGATGAACAAGAAACAAAATGCAGCAGAATTGGCCACGGCTCTAATGGAAAAATTTGACTCTTTTAAGAACCTTGCTTTGTGAGGTATCTTATATTTCTGATTGGCCAGCTGAGCCATTCCAGAATTCATTTCTTTGTATGATTGCTACTACTTTTTGCTTTAACTGGTAGTTAATCAACCATCTCTTTATACTGCTCGGTTTTCTTTGGCCGTTATGCATGTTTTAGGCCACATCTGGCTGTTTTATTCGTTTTCCCTTAATTCCCACATGGTTAGGAAATACTTTTTCAAAAACAGACCGTTTATTGTTTTTTCTTCGGTCGACCATGTTGAATGAACGATGAACACTCCTCCTTTCAGAACCCTATGGATCTTGTACCATTTTCCATATGTGTGGTCCTTTCGACCAATTGGCAATATCATTTTTCAATCCAAGTCGCCTTTAGCAAAAGACTTGCTTTCGAATTTCTTATTATATGATCTTGCCACAATCCTCTTTTGGGCTTATAATTCCTCAAGTGCTCCGAGTCTTGATTCATTTAGGTCTTCTAGCCTTATCATCATGGCTTCCATATACTCCTCCGGTGGCATCTGATGGTGCATTATCGTTCTTATTGAAGGAACTGTGATCTCTAAGGGTATGGCGACATCATAGCCGAAAGTGAAGGCAAAAGGGGTATTTCCTGTTCCTGACTTAAAGGTAGTACGATAGGCCCATTCGGCTTCTGACATGATTTTGTGCCAAGATCTTGGCCTGTCTTCGACCATCTTTCTTAAGATGTTCTTTAATACTTTGTTGGTGGACTTAGCCTGGCCGTTTGTTTGAGCATAATAAGGAGTTGAATTAATAATCTTAATTCCGTACTTATCTGTAAATTCAGCCACCTTCCCCCCAGTAAATACCGAACCTTGATCGACCGTTATTGTTTCCGGAATTTTGAATCGATGGACAATTTGTTCCTGTATGAACTCAATAATGTCTAACTGCTCAACACTTTTCATTGGCTTAACTTCTGCCTACTTGGTAAAGTAATTTGTAGCCACAATGATAAACCCATGCAGTCTTGACGAGGATGGGTATATTTTGCCAATTAAATCCATAGCCCATCCTCTGAATGGCCACGGTTTCACTATTGCATGCAAGTCTATGGTCGGTACTCTATGAACTGGGCCATGCCTTTGGCATGTTTTGCACCCCTTGGCATATTTGATGTAATCTTTCAGTATTGTCGACCAATAATGGTCATGCCTTCTTATTAGCCACCCCATTTTAATGCCATCTTGGTGTGCTCCACATATCCCCTCATGCACCTCTGCCATACTTAGCCTTGCTTCATGCAGGCTTAAACACCTTAGTAGCATGTCGTCTAGAATCTTTCTATATAATGCTCTGTCCATCACGACATATCTGTTTGGTGCTATTTTCAGCTTCTTATCACTCCTCAGATTAGGAGTTGTTAGGTATTCTAAAAACGGGGTTCACCAGTCATCAGGTTGTATTTCGGCATGCATGAGGTCTAGTGACTCAAGCCTTCTTTTGACAGACGGCAAGGATCTTTTTTGGACCGAGATGGTTCTTTCGATCATCCCTTCCAGGATTCTCAGTCCTGACACTACCTGAGCCATTTCATTGGCTTCCTCATTTTGTTCTCGTGGACAGTGGGATAATATCACGTAATCAAACTCTTCCATCAACTGGCAGGCTACTGCATATAATGGCATAAGGTGCCAACTTAAGCATTTATACTTGCCCCCTAGTTGATTAATACCAAATGTGAATCTCCTTTAACAAAAACCTCTTTCGCACCCATGTCTAAAAGGATTTCGATTCCTGTGATGAGTGCTCCGTATTCGGCCTGATTATTTGTGCAAGGAAATTCCAGTTGAAAAGCATATTCTTGCCTATTCCCTCATGGCGGTATAATAATTATACATGTCCCACTTGCCGTCTCTGTCATTGATCCGTCAAATATTAGGGCCCATGGTAACAATCCCACCATGTTTGATTGATGTATTACATCCGATCCTATAGTAGGATCACCAGATGGATGATCGGCCAGAAAATCAGCTATTACTTGGCCCTTTACCGTCTTTTGAGGGATGTAAACGAAAGTGAATTCTGATAATGCCAGAGTCCATTTGCCTATCATTCCTCTTAGATACGGCTTGCTTAACGTGTACTTAATCACATCCATTAGGCCAACTACTAATACCGTGGAGGCTATTAAGTAGTGCCTCAATTTGACGACCGTGTAATACAATGTTAGACACAGCCTTTCAATGGTCGTGTACCTTTGTTCAACCGGTAACAAGAATCTGCTTCGATAATATACGGCCTGCTCATGCTTTTGATCATTTTCTTGTGCCAAAAAGGCTTCCAATAGACTTCTCGGCCGCTGATATGTAAAGCTTCAGTGGCCTTCCTTTTCTTGGGGGGATCAACACGGGCGGGTTCATCAAGTACTATTTTATGGCCTCACACACTTGTTGATGTTGTTCCTCCCATCTATATTCTTCTTCTTTTAAGCGTAACAATGGAGAGAAGGAAATTAGTTTTTCGGCCGAATTGGATATCAACCTCCTTAAGAAATTAATTTGGCCAAGGAATCTTTGTAATTCCTATTTATTACTCGACGGGCTTGCTTCTAAGATAGCTTTTGCTTTGTTCCTGTCTATCTCAATTCCCCTTTGGTGTACTAGAAATCCCAAAAAGTTCCTTGCCAATACACTGAATGCACATTTTGGGGGGTTCATCCTCAACTTGTGCTTACGCATTCTCTCGAATGAGGCTTTTAAGTGTGTAGACACCCCAATTTGCACTTATGTGCAGTTTTTCCTATTTTTGCAGCTCCTTGAAGGCTTGGCTTGAGAATCGGCAACTCCTGAATCACCTCTAATTCCCTTATCTTTGTGTGTAAAATTCTTCAAAAACTCTAAAAAATTATCAAAATGACCTTTTTACCCCTAACTCTCTGTTTGATCAAAACTGATAATTTTTTAAATTCAAAACAATTTTTCAACTTCAGATTCGTTTTTTACACGTCACAAGCTTCGAAACGACTGTAAAATCGTTAAAATCCGAGTTCGGAGGGTTGATGGGCATTTTGGTAATTTTGAGTTTTTTGCCACATGGCAGTATTGATGAGGTGACGTGGCGAGGAATCTCGCCACGTGTACGCAAAAATTTCTTTCTTTCCTTTCCTTTTCCCACTTTTCCTTTCTCTCTTTCTTTCCTTTCTCCTTTCCTTCCTTTCTCTCTTCCCTTTCCTTTCTCTTTTTCTTTCCTTTCTCATTTCTTTCCTTTCCCTCTTCCCTTTCCTTTCTCTCTCTTTCCCTCCTCTTCTATATAAGAAGGCAGGGGACTAGACAAAAAAAAAAGATAAAAAAATGGAAGTCCTCCCTCTCACGCTCTTCTTCACCGAGAAGACACCCCAAACCTCTCTCTGTTCTCCTTCACCACTTCACACCCATGTTCTGTTTTCTTCACCCAACCCAACCTGCAAGGCCTTCTATTCTTCCTCCATTAAAACCTACTATGATCACCCCACGGTCAGGTGGACCATAGGTCGATCAGATAGATATGGAGTCGCCATCATCCATTGAGTTTGGGTGTGAATAGTCACCCATGGGTTTATTGATTGATTGCAAAACTGAACCACAATGTAAGATTAGGTCGATCTAACCAGATTAGGGTAAGGGGTGTATTTGAGAGATCGAGAAGGTGTTAGGCACCCGTCCTCTCCCGGTTCAACTGGTTACCTGATTCAAAGTTATTTGGCCAATTTAAGAAAATCTTAAAAGTGTTAAATACACATAGCAAAATTATTAAAATTAATAAAATTTTTATAAAAAAAAATATGAAAAATACAATTTAAACTGAAAACACCGTAAGAAATATCAGATAAAAGTCATACAACACATAAAAATTTTATGTAATTTAAATTTATTTATTTTACTTCAAAATTAAAAATCTGTGAAATTAGGCTAATCAATAAAACTGATTTTACAAATACATCTCCGAAAATTTATTAAGGTTCAAAATATTTACTGGGAGTTATTTACATCAATTCTAGAATCCTATAAAAATTTCAACTCCTAATTCATATCCTAGCTATTTTAAATAAATTAAAGCTCATATATTATTAAAAAAATGTAAAAACAGATTATCAGAGTTTGGAAATTAACTAAAATTCGCACAATGACATTTTTTCTATGCTTCTAATTTTAATGAGCCAAGCACTAAACCTAATTTCTAAGGAAGTAAATATTATTCAAAATTGATAACTACAGATTATTCTAAAATTCCTTGAACAGGCAAAGGACATAAAGAACTGTTTTCAGTACATAAAAGGAGAATGATAAATAAAATTCATAAAATGATAAAAAAAAATTACCTGTAGCAGCTAGTAGATGGTAAATTTCTTCAATTTGAGCTCCTTGGCGAATCTTGACTTGAGAGATGGCAGCAACAAATGAAGATTAAGCGCTTTCTTTTTCTGATTTTTTGCCAAACAGGGCCTTAAGTTCAAAATTTCTGGTTTGGGGGTTTTCTGGATGGGTTTGGGTTGGGTTGGTCAGATTTGGATTGGTTTGGCTGGATTTAGTTCAAGAGGGTTTAGATTGGGTTGGTTTGGGTTTGGTTGGGTTGGTTTAGGAGTTTTGGGTTTCTGTTTTGTTTTTTTTTTTTTTTGGAAGGGGGGTCTTTTGGTTATTTCATTTTCTTTTTGGGGAGGGGTCTGTAAAGAAGTTTTTCTGTTTTTTTTTTTTTTTTTTTACAGAGAGGAAGACGGAGAATAGGGGAGGGGAAGAAAGGAAAGAAGAAGGAGAGGAAAGGGAGAGAGAGGAGAACAAGCTAACCGAAGAAAAGGGTCGCCGGAATGCACGGGAGCGGCAAGGGAAGTCTCCGGACACAGCAAGGGAATTCAATACGTTGTAACAGAGCCTGAGATCCCAAATTGATGTTCTCTGCTTTAGAACATCCACGGACTTGAGGAATGGCAATGGTTGGATGAGAAGCGGATGCAAGTGGCGTTGGGGTTCTGATTTCCGCAGATGGAAATAAGGGATGGCTACTGCTGCAATGGCGCAACGGCATGGAGGGAGAGGGGAAGAATAAAGAGAGGGCGGACAGTGGTTGCACCCGAAACGAAAGGAGCAGCGGGAGTTGCAGGTGGGAACAGGGGCGTTAGGAGCAACGGATGCGTCCGAGAACAGGTGAGAGCAGCAGGGTTGCAGACGGTTGCCGAAAGAGAGAAAAGAGAGGGTGCGGGTCTTCTCCGTGAGGAAGGCGATGAATAGTGTCCTCCGTTTGTGTTCGTCCCTTGCCTTCATGTATAGAACAGGAGGGAAAGAGGGAGAAAGAAAAGGGAAGAGAGAAAGGAAGGAGGGAGAGAAAGGAAGGGAGGAGAGAATAAGAAAGGAAGGAGTGAGGGAGAATGCAAAGAAAGAAGTGGAAATGGGGGAGGGAGAGAGCACCTGGGGTGCGCTCTCCAATTTTTTTTTTTTTTTTTGTTATTTCTTTCTTGTTTTGGGGATTTGCCACATGGCAACTTCTAAAATTGATTTTTCTTATTTTTTTTAAATTTGACACATGTCAAATCTTCCTCAAATATTCTCTCAATTAAATAATTTCAATTCGCTCCCTAAAGTGTGCTTTTTTTATTATTTTTTTTACCCCATTATATTTTCCTATCCTTTTTTTATTAAAAATACCAAAAATGACCCTTCGACTCCCAATTTTAGAATTTTACAAAATCACAGTCGTTTTGAAGGTGTTTCAATGAGGAATCCAAATTTGATGTTGGAAA
>JAUPMG010099788.1:0-12314 GCA_031762675.1 Pachysandra terminalis | reverse complement strand
GTGACTGAGACTAGTTCGACAGACCGAAAGTGTCGACCGAAGCTCTTTCTACATGGTTCAGTCAATGGTTCGGCAAACCGAGAATTTCAAAAATGGTCAGATGATGGCGAGCATGTGTATTTAGTTCTAATGAGATAGAATATGAGATTTATTTCTGGAATTGATTACTAAACTGATAATATGCTTATGGATGGGAACATTGCTTATATTTGCTTAACATATAAGATTATGAATTGAGTTCTATTTTGTATGAGGCATATGAATTATGATATTTACTTGTCATATCAGAGGTGAATTATTGATTATAATGTCTGCATTCATATTTTACTTTTTCATTACATATGCCTTGGGGAATTGAGACTGGTTGAGTCTAATGTTGATTGACTTAGTGCCATATTTCTTGTTGAGGAATGAATGGACATAGCATGAGTGATATTGTAATGTGGAATTACAATAAGGGGAGGATTTTGGAGTCTGGATTGAACTGATTTGTTGTCTGTTAAGGGACTAACTATCCCAATAGACTAAATTTTATATTCTTGTCTGGTTGGACAAATGCTTGTCGTATGGTACAAATGAACGAATGAAATTCTGCTAGTAGATCGTCTTTTGTTATGTTCCACAAAGGTTAATCTGGGTGATTCCTTTGGATGAGTCCTCTAAATCAAAAATAAGGCATGGGGATTGTGCCCACTAGGTCGAAGCCACTAGAAACTACAATGTACACATAGAAATACCTCCTATTTATGGTCGTGTATGCGGGGGATAGTCATGATGATATCCCGAATAGAGTGGGGTTGAATTTTGTAATAACCTGAACTTTTAAAGGGATTAATTTCTAATTAGTTCAAATATATGGGTTAATTTAACATTTCAGTAAGTACATGTTTGATTTTGACTGTTTGTGATTGGTGGGTTGCACAATAGG
Organism: Pachysandra terminalis; assembly: GCA_031762675.1. Classification (NCBI taxonomy): domain Eukaryota; kingdom Viridiplantae; phylum Streptophyta; class Magnoliopsida; order Buxales; family Buxaceae; genus Pachysandra; species Pachysandra terminalis. Next base: position 11,386 of record JAUPMG010099788.1, on the reverse strand, counting down.
AAACTAAAGTGCTTCACACACAATCATAACTTTCTAAGTTTTAAGGTGTGGCTAAGATCTTGTAAAAACTTTTAATCTAAGATCTAAAGGCTATAATTAACCTAAGATGATTAATAGAATAAGATATAATTCAGATTATAAGTTATGGTAAATAAACAAAGGTTATTAGTAAAGAATAAACAACTTTAATAGAAAACCGTGTTAATGGATTAATCTAGAACTAACCAAACGAGACCTGACTCTAATAATTACTTAGATGGACTTAAGTAAAGCCCAATAAGACTAAGGCCCAACTAAACTAGAGCCCAATTAAATTAATTAATACGTAATTTTTGTGATAATTAAAACATGATAATTAAAGGTTAAGTATTAATGGAACTAGGAGTCTAGACCAATGCCTAACACCCATTAGTATTCCTAATATAACTAAAACACTTAATAATCAATGGTTAGGATTAAAAGACAAGGAACCTAATCTAATTAGGATTAAAAGAGAAAGATCCTAGTCTAATTAGGAAAGTAGGTATGGTAATGATTGAATTTTACTAGAATTAGTAATTCCCAATCATTGGTGAGGATTAAACCACCTAAAATGTAAGGGCTGGGAATAGACAACTTAACCCTAAACTAAGTACAACTCTAGACTAACTATGAGACACATTAAAAACTATATAAACACTACATAGAACGTCCAAACCAATAATCATAAGTTCTAACTTAATTGCTGGAGCTTTTGGTTGAGGAAGAACAATTCAAATATGAATTGAGCTAAGGAGGAAGAAGATCAGACAAGTCAACCAAGGTAAGTAAATTCGATTACGCTATATTTTTTATTTGGATTAGGTGATATGCCATATTCATTGAATATGCCATAGCACATTGAATTCAAACTCAAAGAACAAACTGTTTTTACAAAAACTTAAGCTTTCCTATACATGATCATCATTGCTAAGGTAAGTTGTTATTTGTTTAATATTTTTGTTGGGTTAGACTCCGATTTTGATTTCAAGGTATTTTTTAGAAGAATGCTTTTGTTAAAATCCACTCAAAATATGAAAATCATGTTGTTTTGCACTTTCTGGGAAACCTGGTAGCCTACCGGTGTGCCGGTTAGGCCATCGGTTCACACAGGTGATATCCGGCAGACCAACCGGCGTACCGGTTAGCCTGCCGGTTGTCACACATGAGTTTGGAGTCTTTGCCTAGTCCACCGGTGGCCAATCAGCATGTTGGTTAGCCTATTGGTGGCTATACTTGTTTGAATATGTGGAATTTAGTCTCTACCTAGCCTACCGGCTGACTATTATCTATTTTTTTAGGTTTTCAGCCCTGCCTACGCTACCGGTGGCCAACTGATGTGTCGATTAGCCTGCAGGTCAGCTTTGTGTGTTGATTTGAAGTGTGGTATACAATATGTTGGATTCCTAATTAATTGTTATTAATTATATATTGATTATCACTATCTTATAACATGAATAGATGGATGATTTAATTTGTTTATGAATATATATGTTTGATTATGAAGTATACTTGATTTAACTTAATTGGATGCCATGATGATTGATAACATAATTTCGACACTCGTACTAATTGCTGAGACTTGTATCACAATTGTACACTTGATTTCATGCCTAGTTAGTGTGCACTATCCCCACACGTGCACAGCATAACCACTTTGCTTTATTGACCATATTATGTTCATAAGCCAGACTTTATCATCAGATCTTCACATCTGTTGAGGTTTCTGATCAGATTTGAGTGTTTTCGTGATTTGGATATCATGATTTTGTGAGGAATTCCTGGATAGACAATTCTTATTGGTTGAGGGATTTGCTACCCCATATACCCCATTATATTCATCTCGATGACGTATCATATATTATACGTAACAGATACCGAGTGAAATTCTATTGGCATTCGGGTAGTGTATGGCTCACTGAGGTTTTTATCACGTTTGTGACCCTTGGTTATATTCCTATGACCAAAAATAACAAAGGCGATTGTGACCTCTAGGTCGCAACTTCTAGAAACTATGAATGCACACATAAAGTATCTTACTTGAGTGAACCCGTATAGGGGGATGGTTCGTTACGACATCCTGCTTGGTAATTGATTGGTCAAGTGTGGGGCATACAATATTCGAATTCTGAACAGCACACATGTTTGCACAGCATATGTCTTTGCATGGATCACTTGGTGATCACCTCTTTTATTTTTGCATGAACAGCATTGCATTCATTAATAACTGAACCAATATTCATAGTGCATTGTATTGCCTATTATATGATCATGTTTTATTGCATGTTATTGCTGTTTAATCTATGTTGTATCACTGGGTAGTGGCCTTGACCCTATTCCAATTAAAAATGTAGTTTAATTGTTTTACTTACTGGACTAAGTGTAGCTGATGTCTTATGACAATATTTCAGGAAATATAGATGGAGAAATTAATGATAATGGAGAACAAGATGAACAATTCATATTTAATGAACTTTCTAGATTTGATGAAAGCGTGGAGTAATTTATACTTAGAGTTTTGCGATCGGATTTATCTTTTTCTTTCTTAGTTAGATATTATGTATAGGGTTAGGGATTTGATTTAAGCTTAAGAATAGAATGTAATTATTTTCTTTTCCACTATGATTTCATTAAGTGTTTTGGATGTAATAGACTTAGTAGTTATTTTGATTATTTTCAGTAGAGGTAAATTCCTTTAAGTTTTTTTTAATTATTATGGTTTGGATCTATATTAATTACCACTCCCAAAATTTATTTGGGGTGAGAGTCACGTTTCAAACTTAAGGGTTCAACGTAAATTTCCTTAAATTTGGGATGTGACAAAGTTGGTATCAGAGCCAAAGTTTTTCATGTTTTAAATCAGATTCCAAAAGTTTTTGATTGCCGATATTTTTAAAGCTTTCAAGGTGTTGATATTTCAAAGTTTTCTGTGTGCTGTGTGAAATACTAATAATCTAGAAATTTAATTCATGATAATACTTGGATGTTATCTTCTCCTTCTACAGGAACTTGGTTTGATTAGTAATGGCTGGTGGAAGAAGAGGTAATGGGGATACGAGTGTGCCAGCAATAAGTAATGATAACCAGAACCCGCAACTTGCTGGAATCTTCCAAGCTATGGGACAGATGGCCGATATGATGCAACAACAACAAGTTCAAGCTCAAGCACAAGCCCAAGCACAAGCACAAGCAGCATACCAATACCATCAAACCGAATTGCAGAAGAATGTCAAGAGTATCGAGAAATGTAAGAAGTTAGGACCGACTGTTTTCAAGGGAACTACGGATCTGATGGAGGCACAAGCGTGGATCGACTATGTGGAGCATATTTTTGAGGTGGTGGAAATAGAGGATGTAGAGATGGTTTGATTTGCAGCATTCATGTTAGAAGGTGAAATAAGACGATGTTGGAAATTTGCCTTGGAAATCTCATATATCTACACTTGGGAGGATTTCAAGGTGAGATTTTACTTAGAGTATTTTCCTAGAACGATAAGAAGGGAGGAGTTAGAATTTATGAAGCTGGAGCAAGGAACCATAACAGTACCGGAGTACGCGACGAAATTCACGGAGTTATCTCAGTTTGCTATCTACACAGTTGATGATGAGGAGAAGAAGGTGTTCCGATTTGAGAGTGGGTTAAAGCCACGCATAAAGAGTCGACTGGTCATAAGGGAATTTTCATGGAGTACCATGAGGTGGTCGATTGTGCACGTAAGATAGAAAAAGATATACAAGAATTCCATAAAAGATGAGACCTAAAGAGGGAAAGGAACTACCAATCGGATTTACAGAAAAGACAAAAGATGGAAGAACCAACAGAAAATCGTGGGAATGGACGCAGGAGATGTTTTAATTGCGGAAAGAGAGGACATCGTCAAGAAGAATGTTACTGGCTAAAGAAACCACAAGAACAATAACTGCTCGTCCCCAAGCTTCATTATCAGCTGAATCAGAAACCGATACAGCAACCACAATTGAAAGGGGATAAAAATGAAGCATCGTAGCAGCAACCTCACACTACAACAAAACAAAGTAACTGAAGGTACTGTTTGATTTCAACAAGGGTTGAATTGGTATCAGATTATATTAAAGGTAAGTATCTACAACTTTTCTCTAAATCGAGGTTTATCAAATTTGGAGGACGAAATTGTCTTAAGGAGAGAAGAATGTAATAACCTAAAATTTTATAGGGATTAATTTATAATTAGTTAAAATATATGGGTTAATTTAAAACTTTAGTAAGTAGTATGACTATTTGTGATTGGTGAGTTGCACAATAGGGAACAAAGCGCTTCACACACAATCATAACTTTTTGAAGTTATAAGATGTGGCTAAGATCTTGTAGGAACTTTTAATCTAAGATCTAAAGGCTATAACTAACCTAAGATGATTAATAGAATAAGGTATAATTAAGATTATGAGTTATGGTAAATAAACAAAGGTCATTACTAAAGAATAAGCAGCTTTAATAGAAAACTGGGTTAATGGATTAATCTAGAACTAACCAAACGGGACCTAACTCTAATAATTAATTAGATGGACTTAAGTAAAGCCCAATAAGACTAAGGCCCAACTAAACTAGATCCCAATTAGATTAATTAATAGGTAATTTTTGTGATAATTAAAACATGATAATTAAAGGTTAAGTTATAATGGAACTAGGACTCTAGACCAATGCCTAACACCCATTAGTATTCCTAATATAAAAAAGAATTTTCTATTTTAGTTTTTCCTCTTGTTACAAGAAGAGTCAAGCAAGGTAAGTAAATTCGACTATCCTAAAAGTTTTATTTGGATTAGGTGATATGCCATATTCATTGAATATGACATCGCAAATTGAATTCAAACTCAAAGAACAAACTGTTTTTATAAAAACTTAAGCTTTCCTATACATGATCATCATTGCTAAGGTAAGTTGTTATTTGTTTAATATTTTTTTTGGGTTAGACTCAGATTTTGATTTCAAGGTATGTTTTAGAAGAATGTTTTTGTTAAAATCCACTCAAAATATGAAAATCGTGCTGTTTTGCACTTTCTGGGAAAACTGGTAGCCTACCGGTGTGCCAGTTAGGCCATCGGTTCACCCAGGTGATATCCGGCAGACCAACCGGCATACCGGTTAGCCTGCCGGTTGTCACACATGAGTTTGGAGTCTTTGCCTAGTCCATCGGTGGCCAACCAACATGTCGGTTAGCCTACTGGTGGCTGTACTTGTTTGAATATGTGGAATTTAGTCTCTGACTAGCCTACCGGTGGCCAACCGGCGTGCCAGTTAGCCTGTCGGTAGGACTATTGTCTGTATTTTTATGTTTTTCAGCCCCTACCTAGGCAGCCCGTGGCCAACCAGTGTGCCGGTTAGCCTGCTGACCAGCCCTGTGTATTGATTTGAAGTGTCGTATACAATATGTTGGATTCCTAATTAATCTTTATTAATTATATATTGATTATCACTATCTTATAACATGAATTGATGGATGATTTGATTTATTTATGAATATATATGTTTGATTATGAAGTATACTTGATTTAACTTAATTGGATGCCATGATGATAGTAACATGTTTTAGACACTCATACTAATTTCTGAGACATGTATCACAATTGTACACTTGATTTCATGTCCAGTTAGTGTGTAGTATCACCACACGTGCACAGCATGAACACTTTGCTTTATTGACCATATCTGGTCATTAGCCAGACTTTACCATCATATCTTCACTTCTGTTGAGGTTTCTGATCAAATTTGAGTGTTATCATGATTTGCGTATCATGATTTTGTGAGGAAGTCCCGGATGGACAATTTTTTCTTGTTGAGGGATTGCTACCTCAATATACCCCATTATATTCATCTCAATAACGTATCATGTATTATACGTAACGGATGCCGAGTGAAATTCTGTTGGCATTCGGGTAGTGTATGACTCATTGAGATATTTATCACGTTTGTGACCCTTGGATATATTCCCATGACCAAAAATAACAGAGGCGATTGTGACCTTAAGGTCACAGCTCCTAGAAACTATGAATGCGCACATAGAGTATCTTACTTGAGCAAACCCGTATAGGGGATGGTTCATTATGACATCCTGCTTGGTAATTGATTGGTCAAGTGTGGGGCATACAATATTCGAATTCTGAACAGGATGCATGTTTGCACAACATATGTCTTTGCATGGATCACACTTGGTGATCACCTCGTTTATTTTTGCATGAGCATGCATTGCATTCATTAATAACTGAACCAACATTCATATTGTATAGCATTTCCTATCATATGATCATGTTTTATTGCACGTTATTGCTGTTTATATTATGTTTTATCATTGGGTAGTGGCCTTGACCCTATTCCAATTAAAAATGTAGTTTAATTATTTTACCTACTGGGCTAAGTGTAGATGACGTCTTATGACAATATTTCAAGTAATATAGATGGAGAAATTAATGATGATCGAGAACAATATGAACAATACATATTTAAGGAACTTGCAGGATTTGATGAAAACGTGGAGTAATTTATTCTTGGAGTTTTGCGATCGGATTTATCTTTTTCTTTCTGAGTTAGATATTATGTATAAGGTTAGGGATTTGATTTAAGATTGAGAATAGGATGTAAATATTTTCTTTTCCATTGTGATTTTATTAAGTGTTTTGGATGTAATAGACTTAGTAGTTATTTTCATTATTTTCAGTAAAGGTAAATTCCTTTAAGTTTTATTTAATTATTATGGTTTGGGTCTATATTAAGTATCACTTCTAAAGTTTATTTGGGGTGAGAGTCACATTTCAAACTTAAGGGGTTCAACGTGAAATTCCTTAAATTTGGGATGTGACAAATTTAGTGTGGACATACATTAATCGAATGCCAAACAACATGCGTATTGCATTACTCATATTGATTGTGGATGATATCACACATGGTGATCATATATTGTTGCATTCGCATGCATTGCATACATTAATAATTGAACCAATATTCATTGCATATCATTGCATTATGTTTATTCTATTGAACTGACATGTTATTCTATGATTTGAATTTCTGGTAAGTAACAATATGAATACCTTGGATTGTGGATTTGTCCTTATTCCATTCCTAAAGGGTATTTGAGTTGTATACTTACTAAGCTAAGTGTAGCTTACGCTTTCAAGCCTAACTATTTTCAGGAAATTTAGAGGAAGAACAACTGAACTATAATGTGCAAGGTGGAGGTCCTCCCGTCTTTTGGGACGATGGTAGGACATCCCCTTAATTGAGGGCTGGGGTGGGGTGGGTCTGGGGATCGATTCCCGCGTCTCCCCTATGGGGGAGTGGTTGAGTGACCACCAGTGCGGAAACCAAAAAAAAATGTGCAAGATGGAGAGGATATACATGAAGATTATGGCTATAATGAGCACATGGACAATTGATTTCTATAGATTTTGTAATAGGATTTTTTGGTTATTTTAATTAGTTTATAGGGATTTTGATTTGAAGCATGAGACTAGGAGTATTTAGTTTATTTTATTTTCTGTTATTATGTTATTTTGATATATATAAAAGATAGGATTTTCATATCATTTGGTATATTTAGATGTGTTTTGTCATGTATTGACTTACCATTCCCATATGGAATGGGGTGAGATTTACTGTTTACAAATCTTAAGGGACTCTAACGAGACTCTTGGATTTGGGACGTGACATCACGGTTTCAAGACTTACAAGTTTTGGAATGTGCACGTCGAGTGGAACGGGACAATGATATGTTCAACCAACAACGAGAGAGTTCCAAATTTGACAGAGGGAGGTTCTAGTCTAGTTAGCAGGAGGAAGAGATATGCCATCAATCCGATGACCGACTAACGAGGTCAGTTTCAGTGGGGCCAGTTCCATTAGAAGTTTCACAGACTACAACACCTTATGTTCAGCATGCACCTAGAGGGCCATTGATTTCTTACAACTGCGGATAAGAAGGTCATGTGAAGAGAGTTTTTCGAGAGCCTATTCGAGCAGAGGGCCAGAGACTAGTTCAATTTTCTAGAATACTTCAGCGAGGTCGGGTAATTGCTATTACAATCGGAGTTGTGCCAAGAGATGGTGGAGATTCCAATGCCGTGGTGGAAAGTACTTTGCATGCATTTCATTCTCATGCACATGAGTTGTTTGACTCTGGTGCGTCACACTCGTTTATTTCTAGTAGTTTTATAATGTCTTTTGGTCTTCAACCATTTGTATTGGATGAGCCATTGTGTGAGGATAATCCAGTTGGAGGAGTAGTTACTCTACACTAGGTATGTTTGGTGTAGATACCCCAGTTTGCACGAAAAAATTATTTTTTGATCTTTGCAGCTTCTAGAGGCATGAGCTTGGCGCCTTGGAATTCTTATCATCATCTTCAATCCCAAATCCATTTGAATCGAAATTCTCATTGAAATCCCCAAAATCCAAGAAATTACCAAAAAACTCACAGTGGACTCCATGCGCTTCGTCGTTCCCCAAATTCCGTTTATGACTGTATAAATGAATTCTAAGATGAAAATGCATTTCAACAGGTATATCATCGCCAAGTTTCGAGATCATAAGATAAAATTACTATTTTGTCCCTGACCTTGTGTTGGGTCAAATTTTGGATTTTTGGATGTCAGAAAAATAATCTGATTCCGGAAATGATATTTTCATGCCAAAATTGACAAGCGGTTATAATCTGGTCAAATTCTGAAATGTGCAATGAGGGTTATTTTTGGTATTTGATAAATATTTTTAATAGGTTTCAAATAATTAAAAAGAAGAGATTAGGTGGAAAATAAAAGAAAAAAGAGGAGAGATGTTTAGATTATGATTAGTTTGAAATTTCTAAAAATCATATTAGGTTGTTTAGGATAGATTTTGTGAAAATGCTGAAAAAAGAATAAAGAATAAAATAGGGAGATTTGTGAGATTAAAGAAAAAGAGGGGGCTTGGAGATAAGAGTTGGGAAGAAGACTCTAAAGGTCTTCTTCTCCACGGAACGAAGAGGAAGAAAAGAGATAGAATCAAACAAAAAAAAAAGGATAATGGGAGGGGGAATTCCTAGCTAATCTGATGAAGATATGGATAGAGTTTTGAGGAGATTAGGATGCTTCCCAACAAAAGAGGAAGGGCAATTTTGAGTCTATAAAGGAGGAAGAGGGGAATCGATCAAAGGGAGGGCGAAGGATTGTAAGAAAAGAGAAATTGAAAGAAAGATTAGCCAAAATCAAAGAGGAAAAAACCAAGTTCGTCCCCTTTTTTCTTCCGATTCAAAGATCTGCACAAATCTCTATCAAAACCAAGCCAAACCCCTTTTCCTTTTCTGCAAAAACCCCCATAAAAACCTCTCCAAAACCCAGTCAGAACTCCCATGGATTCGTCTTGATAAACCCATCATACTCTTCCTAAAATCCCGTCTTAAATCTTTTCAAACCCCAACGATTTTTTCTGCTAAAACAACCATTCGACACCATTTGAACCTAGCTTAAACCCCATTCAAATCATGTGAATCCTAATCAAAACCCTTAGAAATCCCTTCCGAAAATCCCAGCAAAACCCCCTTGTTCATCCTAACCATAACCCCATCTAACCTTAACCTGAACCTATATAACCCTAGCTTAGAACTCCTAAATTCCAATTTTTCCAAACCATTGTAGACCGATCCCTTGTTGGTGTCGATTCCAACAAACCGTATCTTTGATATTTGCTTATTGCTGCCCTTACCTCCAAGCTCAACTGGGGAACCTCTGAGGCCAGAATATCACAATAAAGAGAGAAAGGACTTGCTGCAAACACAGGTATATATTTCTTATTATTCTATTTATTTATTATTTTTTACTTAGTCTTATGATGAGTCTATGCATGGCTGAAGATCAATGTAATATTTTTTTCTTTCTTTCTTTGATTAGATTCATTGCTGCTAAATTTTGTAAGTTAAGAGGATTCTTATTTATTCAAGATATTTGATCTTGGTAATTTAATTCTACTTTGTTTACAGGGGTTGATATTCTCAATCATGTTCAAATCGTTTATCATCAGTTAACATGGTGTTAAGGAAAATCAATTAATTGTTCTGATCTTGATTTTTATTATCTGAACGGTGGATTTCTAGGTTTTACATTGCTTCAACTTTTCCTTTTTCTTTTTTTTTTTTTCCATTTTAGTGCCTATTCAAGTATTTATTTAGTTATGTAAGGGTGTTTATTTTTAGGGAGTGCTATTTAGGTTTCTTTATTTTTGATTTTAGGTTAGATTTAGTATTTTAATTTTTTAATAGTTTCGTTAGATTTTTAAGGATATAAGCCTTGAGTTATTTTAAGTTTTTATGCATTTTAGATTTTGTTTATATTTTTAGCATTTTTGAGATTGGATTTTATTAGTGTTATCTATTTTAGGGTTAGGTTAATTAGAAACCCTTAGGTCCTATGTCATATAGGAATTTTTATATTTTAGGTTCTTAGGGCTTTCTTGATTTTTTTTAGGTCTATTTTATTATTTTAATTTCATTGGCCAAATAGAATTGAACCATGTAACCGGTTAAACTGGAAGAGAGCAGGTGCCTAACACCTTCCTGCTCTCTTAACTAAACTTCCCCACCCAATTTGGTTAGACCAATATTAAAATCATATTTTCAGGTCTATTTAGAGATAAAAGACAAACCCATGGGTGACCATTCACAACCGAACTCAATGAGTGGTGGCGACTCCTATTTACCCAATGTATCTGGGGTCCACCCAACCCAGGGTAGTTCACAGCTGGCGACTCTACCGGGGAGCTGCGGGTTTGAGCCATGGTTTAAATTAATTTGGCCATATTTAGGATCTTTATTAGGATTTTTAGGATGCTAAGTATTTTTTTTTTATATACTTAAGGTTGTTAGAACTTTTTATAGGATTATTAAGAATATTTTTTAGATAAAGGATTTATTTATTTTTTATCCATTTTTGGGTGGTTCAATTGATTGGCATGGTTTAATTATTCTAACTGTCATGTTTTATCTCGATTATCATAATCTTGGTTTGATGTGATATGCTTTGAATTAATTTATCCATGTTACTTTATTGTGGTTTATTTATTTGATTTTTGCTTTTTTTGCTAAAATGTTTGAATGTCATATAGTGCATACTTGAATTCACTAGCACTTGCATATTAAACTCACAAACCATGTCCCACCCATTTTTACCTATTTTAGGAAGCTTTGTAAGCTTGCAAACGGGCGACCATTGTCCCCGGTAGAAAACCTTACGCTCCAGGAGTTTAGTAGGTCTACGGCCGGGCGACCATTGCCCCCAGTGTCGGCGCCCAACGCTCCACCCCGAACCAAACGACCAGAGAAGCATATGGAGAAATCCATGTGTGGAGGTCGGTTCAATCGGTTT
>JAUPMG010099778.1:0-12314 GCA_031762675.1 Pachysandra terminalis | reverse complement strand
AATAAACCTAAAGGGAGGAGGGAAAACTAACTAAAGGCAGGACAATACCTCAATACAAAAAAAATGACGAACTGAGGAGGGCAAAGATGAAGAACACGAACGGAGAAGATGAAAGGAAGGGGAAAAACAGTTTCGTTCGATCAGAAAAGGAGGGAAGAAGACACTTTTGATGTTTTATAAAGAGGGGTATAATGGACATTTCCCCTCTAATTTCAATTGTATTTAAAAACACTCAAAATAGGGCAAAAGGGCATTTTCAGAAGGAGTGGTCCTGCTACAGTGCAGGACCACTCGTTTTAAAACAATTTCAAAAAGTTTAACTTCTTTTATTACACTCCAAACACTGTGACTGACTTTAATTTAATCTCAAAAAGTATAACTCAAAACGAGTTTCCCCAAAAATAAAACCTTTTTAAAAAGAGCCAACCTTAAAAGAATCTTTATTTTTTAGTAGCAATTGTGAATATATTTACATATTATAAATAATTATTTATAAAAATTCTTAATTTTTTTGTGCATTTTCATAACTAAATTACCCTTTCAGAATTTTACTTACCTTGCTATAACTCGTCGGATCTTCTTCTTCTCAGTTCAAATCTGAACTGTTCTTCTTCCTTAGCTTCTAGCTCCAGCTATCTTCCTCTCTCTCTCTCTCTCTCTCTCTCTCTCTCTCTTTCACAGAACAATGATCACACATCTGGATAAGAAAACTCCTACCATGATGTCTAACATACACCAGTGGTCTTCCTCAATCATCGTGAAGCCAAACTCTATAGTGGCTTGATGGAATCGAACATAACACTGTCTGGATGACTGTTTCAGGTCGTATAATGAGTGTTTGAGTCTACAAACTCTGCGTCCATTCCCCTCGGCCACGAAACCCTCAGAATGATCCACATAGATCTCCTCATCCAGTTCTTCATTGAGAAACACAGTTTTGACATCCATATGGTAGAGTTCCAAATCAAGGTGTACGACAATAGCTAGAATGAGGCGAATGGAGGCAAATCTCACTACTGGTGAGAAGAACTCCTCGTAGTCTATACCCTCTCTCTGAGTATAACATTTCTCCATGAGACGGGCCTTGTATCTCTCTACCCTTTCATCTGCTTTGCGCTTGACCTTTAGAATCCACTTGTTCCAATGGTCTTGCATCTAGGGAGAAGATCAACAAGTTTCTAAACTTGGTTCTTCTTCATAGAAGTCATATCATCTTGTATTACAGTTATCCACTTCTGCAAAGCAGGTGATGATAACGCCTCCTGGTATAAACCAGACTCATCATCATCAGGCATGGCAATCATGAACGACTCATCCTCAATCGTGAAACGACGACGAGGAACCTTTCCACGACTACTCCTGTGCATGGGATTGTTGGAATCCGTGTCCACTGGAACACTCACATTGGGTGGTAATCTCTCCCACTGGCCACAACATCTGTAGAATTCATAGGATCCTGTTGAGAACCGACGTTCTTAGTGGTGTTTTGGATATAGGGTGATCTCTGTTGATCCCAACAGATCTGGCTCATTCATCTCGAAGAGCTTCAGATTCGTCATTGATCTCTTCTTGCTTGGGAAATCATCCTTAATGAAATCCACATCACTTGACTCAATCTGTGTTAGTCCCCCATCGGTTTGTTCACGAACAAAGACGTAGCCCTTAGAGTGCTCTGAGTATCTCACAAAGATGCACTTAACGGCTTTCTTGTTTAGCTTCCCTGTCTGGTTGGAAGGCACATGAACATAACATGTAGATCCCCATGGTCTCATGTGGGTTAGGTCAGGTGCTCTGTCTGTCCATAACTGGTATGGTGTACTAGGAACTGACTTCATAGGGACACGGTTTAAGATGTAGGCCGCAGTCAAAGCGCGTCTCCTCAATAACTAATGGGTAGGGACGCATGCTCCTTCATCGACCTCACAATGTCTAACAAAGTACGGTTCCTTCTCTCTACTACACCATTCTGATGAGATATGCCTAGTGCTTGCTCACTCCCAAGTGCAGGAGTTCGAAGAAATATAATTCTCGAGAGTCCGAGGTCGAACCACAGAGAGCACGAAATTCAAGACAAAAGAGTGTTAAGAGCAATTATATTAGTGAAAAATTACTGGTAATTAAAAGAAATAATTAAGAGATCAATAAAAGTAAATAAAAGGGATTCAAATTAATGGTGAGGATGCGCAGGCATCAAGGCATTTCCTTGAACAAGTATGAAATTCATTGTAACTCAGATAAATTATATGCTTGATTGCTATGAAGACCTTTGATTCGGTTAAACTAAAATAATTCAGGAACACTTTATAACAGTGGTTTACGACGTTGCTAGAATACTTTTAGAAAAGCCCATTCAAATTAATTCCAGATTACCATTAGAAACCATAAGAAATTCTTCTTAATAATGAGAAAAACATGATTAAACTCATAAAAAGAATGAAGAACTCATACATCACAAGGTATCAAAATAGATTAACAATCAAAACATAATTTCATTTAAAATAAATAATTGCAATAAATTTTCATACCAATTACAAGGGACTTCACCCCTAGCCTTTGCAAGAGAATTAAGCTTCCATGGAAGAGAAATACAAAATAATATAGAAAGAAGAAAAGTATAGAAGAAGGGATGGATGGGATCCCTTTTATAGAGCTCTAATTCGTCGTCGTCACTTGAAAAAGAAAACCTTGAAGAAAATAGTAACTTCTCTTTGATTTCCTCCAAACATAAAATTTCACGCGTTTCCTCTTATACTGCCAATTGGACCTTCAAAACGATCGAATTGGACTTATATGTCTTCATTGTAATTGTATCTCTACTTCTTAGCTTTCCAGATCCACCGAAATTATCTTATTTGGACGTTCCTACAATGAGTTATGGTCAAAATACTGAGATATATTCAGTGAAATTCTGGAAAGTAACTTTCCTAAACTCAAAATAGAAACCCCCTTTCTTGTGGAGCAAGTCTTCACCAAAATTGAATACCAATCAAGCTAGGGACATCTAGAAGCCCTGGCCTTCTTCTATATTATTTTTAGAATGACTTTTTACTTGGCTAAAGTCGAAGTAAAACTAAGGAGCGTTTGTTCTTCTCCTTGGCTTCATTGCATGTTCTTCCCTTTTTTCTCCTTTTTGACTCCAATGTGCTCTATTTGCTATAATATGATGCTTCCTTTCTTCTTCTTTCCAAATTCATTTTCTTCTCAAATGCACGAACAGCAATGGCTCCTTCCAATTTTGGTTCTCTTTCCAAGTAAATCAGACCTTGGAGAATGGGCTGAACAGGCTGGTTATCGGGTCCAGGTCGATTGGCCTGGGTCAGGCCGGGTCAGGTTTCCTTGGTCGGATCTGATATAGCTGGCATTTCTTTCTAATTTCGTTCCCTTTGAACTTAATCCGACCCGTTCCGAGTCTAAATCCTCTTGACCAGAGTTTGTCTTCAAAACTGGCTCTGCATCAGTAAATTAGGCATAATTAAGACATTTAAAATATAGTGCAAAGGTAAAATAAAATTAGTAAATCCTATGTAAAATGAAGGGTTTAATATGAGAAAATAGTAGATAAGTCATGTAAATAAGAGTATAGTATGTGATAATCCATGACTTATCACCTGGGATCGTCAATTGCCTACAGATTCTCTTTTCTTAACATAACTCTAAAAACATATCAGATAAATACTCGCGTCCTCTATCGATACAGAGACACTTCATGTGTCGATCCAATTGGTTCTCGACTTCCGCCATAAAGCGTCTAAAGCAATCTATTGCTTTCGACTTATGGTAACTCAAGTACACATAACCATATCGCGTGTAATCATCAATGAATGTGATGAAATAGGACTTTCCATGGTTGGTCCTAACATTGATTGGTTTACATATGTCAGAATGGACTAACTTTAAAGGAATGTTTGCTCTCACTGCCTTACCAAATGGTTTCCTACATGACTTACAGGCCAAACAATGCTCACAAACGGGTAACTGAACCTTGGCAAGCGATCCTAGTAGACCTGCTTTAGCCAATCGGTTCATCCTCTCTATCCCTATGTGGCATAGTCTAACATGCCATCTCAATGAATCAAAAATAACAACATCATCATCATGGGAAGTCAAATTAGAAATCAAATTTGCATCACTTGAATTATCAATATCAAGTTTAAACAGATCATCAGAAATAAATCCCCTACTGTATAAAACCGACTCTAAAGAAATGGAGACGCAATCTCTACTGAAAATAACGAAAAAAACTAGTTTAAGTATCTCCACTAGCTATAACAGATTACTTTGGACATGTCTCTTTCCTCTACGGTTCCCTCTTCAGGGCACTTGGTACCTTTATTTGCCTTAGGTGCTTTTTCAGTTGTTTTCCCCTGTTGGGGCGCCTTACCCTTGCGCTTGCGCCTAGACCTGGTGGTCTTGCGCTTCGTCAGTTCGGGTAAGAGCACAGTGCTGTTAGACCTTGCGGTCTAACGCTCTACCTCAAGTTCAAGATGATGCGACAAATCGTTGAACGTTTTAATGTTCTCATTGTGCATTATGACGAGCTTCATGTGCTCCCACGAGTCAGGTAAGGACTCAAAACAACGAGAATCTACTGCTCATCTGTCGGACAATTCCCTGTGACTTTTAGATCTTGTATCATAGACAACATCTTCCTAAGATGCTCAATCATACTCATACTGGGAGCCATCTTATAGGTCTCAGACTTCATCGTCAGTGCACGTAATCTAGTAGCCGAAGTACCAGCGAACGTGAATTTCAGTGCATTCCACATCTCAAGTGCAGTCGTATAGGCTTCGAATTCGACAATAAGATCATTGTGCATACTACTAAACATAATAAATCGTGCACAACAATCCTTCTTGGCCCAAGCCTGATAGGCCTCCATGTCTCTAAGATGCTAAGTAGTGGTCCCCTCCTCAGGATAAACTATACTATATGATAAAGTCTTAGGGCCTCGGACTCATTGAGGAGATATTGGATATTCCTATGCCATATGCTATAGTTCTGACAATCCAATTTCTCACCCTTGTTCAGGTCAACTACTATACTCTAAGCGGCCATATCACTACAATTAAAGTGCACATATCTCTAATATCTCATATACACACATTGTTGATCTTGTATCATTATCTAGGACTAAACAATATTATTAATCTTCTATTTATCAGATCAAAAATACATTAGACCGTAGGTCATAATGCATAATCATCACCAATACAATAAAATTATAATACTATTTTTAATCCATAATATGCAAAACCCTTCTAGGAAATATCATAATTTCAACTAGAATGTTATTTACATGTTATCCTTATATAATCATGCAAATAATCATGATATTATTTACATGTAACCTCATATAATCATGTAAATAAAATAATCTCTATTTCTCGATATTACTTACATGTTAACCTCATATAATCATGTATATAAAGTAAAAAAATTATGATAATATTCACAATTTATCCTCATATAATCATGCAAATAAAATAATCTCTAATTCGCGATATTACTTACATGTTAACCTCATATAATCATGCAAATAAAATAATCTCTAAATCATGATATTATTAACATGTTAACCTCATATAATCATGCAAATAAAATAAACTTTAAATCATGATAGTATTCACATGTTAACCTCAACTAATCATGCAAATAAAATAATCTCTAAATCATGATATTAAAAACCCTACATTCAAAATTCAAAACAGACATGAATCTCAAGGTCTGATCCGAGTGCACGCAGCAACCTAGCAGTAGCATGCGTGCGCAGGCAGCTTAGCAGCAAGGGCGCACACGGAAACCCATCACGCAGCAGGGCGCTCGCGGGTAGCCCAGAGTGCAGGCCTCGCGTGGCAGCCTAGCATAGCAGGCTCAGCGCGCAGGCAGAACACGGGCCCAGCGCTCGGGTAGCCCAGTGCAGCATGTCCAACGCACAGGCCTCGCACTGGCAACCTAGCGTGCATGCCGCGCACTAGCAGCCCAGGGCAGCAGGCCCACTTTCGTCGGACTCAAAGGCCAACAGACCCAATACGCGGGCAATTCAGCACCGCAGGCACACGCACAGGCAGCCCAGCCTGCAACCTTAGCACACAGCCCCAGCGCAATTATGCGCATGAGCAGCACAGCCCATAGCCCTAGCGCGCAACCCAGTGTGTGGGCAGCTTAGCGTGCAGGCCCAGGAGCCCTGGGGGGTGCTCAGGTGCACCAGCCCAGGCGCGCGCGCAAGCGCAGTAGCCCAATGGTGCACACACGCAAGTTTCTGCAGAAAATCAGCAACTCGATTGCAGATTAGAAGAGGTTTCTCGACATACCTCAGTTCAACGAAGACGTATCGAATACCAATGACGGTTGCAAACGATCCATATCACGTACCTCGATGCGCACGAACCTTAATCTGCAGCGTAAGATCTCTATCAAACCGGATAACGTCCCATGTCAGAATATGTGATTACTAGAACCACATACAATGAATCCACACTCAATCGACCTAGGGCTTTGTATTGAACCCCAATAGCAAATCCAGTTTTTGTAAGAAGAGAGAAGAGAGTTTTCTTTGGGTGGAATCCCAAAAACATGAATAGTAATTCTTGGATAGGGAGGAGGAGTCTTCTGCTTATAAAAGACTCAACTCAACTCCACCTAGGACTCTATCTCCTAACCTCCTTAGGAGAGAGTTATCCACATCCACACTTCTAATCAAGTATGGACGTCTCATTGGGTGGAGACCCCGGGTCGACCCAAACGGGTCGGGCCAACCGTGCCTACCCTTCTCTAAAATCCAACAGTTTCATTTTGTAAGATCTAGTGAGATGGTAATTTTATATCATTCCATTTGATTATTGAAGAAAAAATCACACTTGATACTATTAATCAAATAACTAACAACAATAAAAAAACATGAATATATTATGAAATATATGCAATTACACAAAACCAATCAACAACACTCAAAACCGATTATAATGGATGAACCATACACAATTAAAGAGGTCTATAATAGATTGAAACCGCACCAAACCCGAGAAACTACAATACTTGATTTACAAAATGAAATATCCAATGTTAAACTAAAATTACATGAACGCAAAACTCGATTACAACATTTAAAGATATCTCAAAATGCAAATAATCCCCCTTTAGAAGAATACAATGAAGTCTATAACCACCAATTTGTCTCACTTCCTAAGGATCAACCAGAATCAAGTACGAAAAATCAAATCATTCAAATAAATGAAGATAATAAAGAAGAAGAAGAAGAAAACTTCTTAACAACTATTGACAAATTTATTGTCCATAAATGGTATATTCATATCACTATAGTTATCAATGAAGAATTTTTACTCGAAACCATAGCACTTATAGAATCGGGTGCAGACTTAAATTGTATAAAAGAAGGATTAGTTCCTACAAAATACTTTGAAAAAACCACACAAAAATTAAATACTACTTCAGGACAAAAATTGAATATTTCTTTCAAATTATCTAACTCACATATTTGTAATCAAGGAATTTGTATTGCATCTCCTTTCATTTTAGTAAAAAATTTGTTCCAAGGAGTAATATTAGGTACTCCCTTCTTGACAATGATCCAACACTTCACCGTTGACAACAAAGGACTTCATACTAATACTCTTGGTCCCCCTCTCACATTTGAATTTGTTGATAATCCGCACACAAAAATCTTACAAAATATAAAAGAATCAATAAATTGTAAACAAAAATTCCTCTCCCATTTAAAAAAAGATATTAATTATAGCAAATTATTGCAAAAACTCAATACAAAAGAAGTACAAAGACAAATCTCGTTATTTAAAGAAAAAGTAACAAAAGAAGTTTGCTCCGATTTACCAAATGCTTTATGGGAAAGAATGAAACACATTGTCACTTTACCATCCATCAAAGAATTTAATGAAATAAACATCCCTTCTAAAGCTAGACTAATTCAAATGAATAAAGAACTAATAATTCATTGCAAAAAAGAAATTGACAAACTTTTAAATAAAAACTAATTAGACCAAGTTACTCACCATGGAATTGTTCTGCCTTCTATGTATATAAAGCAGCTGAAATTGAACGAGGTGTTCCAAGACTAGTAATTAATTATAAACCTCTCAATAAAGTTCTCCAATGGTTTCATTACCCCATACATAATAAACAGGATTTACTATATAGATTAAATAAAGCTAATATTTTTTCCAAATTCGATTTAAAATCAAGATTTTGACAAATACAAATTCATGAAAAGGACCAATACAAAACTGCCTTCTCTGTACCATTCGACCACTATGAGTGGAATGTTATGCCCTTGGGTCTCAAAAACGCTCCTTCCGAATATATAATGAATGATGTTTTTAATAATTATCAACATTTCATTGTAGTCTATATTGATGATATATTAGTTTACTCTGAATCCCTTGAATTGCATTGGAAACATTAACGAATATTCTTCCATGTTATTAAATCCAGTGGAATAGTAATATCAACCCAAAAAACTAAATTATTCCAAACCAAAGTCTGTTTCCTCGGCCGCTATATTTATCAATCAACCATACATCCTATAGAATGAGCTTTAGAATTTGCTAACAAATTTCCTGATGAAATAAAAGATAAGAAACAATTATAAAGATTTCTTGGCAGTCTCAGTTATGTATCCAATTTTTATAAAAATCTAGCAATTGATTCTAAACCTCCCTATGATAGATTAAAAAAGAATCCACCTCCCTGGAGTGATATACATACAAAAGGCTTTCAAAAAATAAAAACCCATACCAAAGTCTTACCATGTCTAAATATCGTTGATCCCACTGCCTTTAAAATCATTGAAATAGATGCGTCTAACTATGGTTATGGTGGCATACTCAAACAAATCAACTCCAAAAATAATAATATCCAGTTAGTTAAATTTACTTCTGGAACTTGGAAACCTTCTTAATCTAAATACTTTACAATAAAAAAGGAAATCCTCTCCATTGTCCATTGTATCTCTAAATTTCAAAGTGATTTATTCAATCAAGAATTTTTGCTCAGAATAGATTGTAAAGCTGCCAAAGATGTTTTAGAAAATGATGCCAAATACCTGGCCTCTAAACAATTATTTGCCAGGTGGCAGGCTATCTTATCTGTTTTCGATTTTGAAATTGAACATATTAATGGAGATTCCAATTCTCTTCCTGACCTTCTGACTCGATAATATTTGCAAGAAAAAAATTATGAACAAAAATAGTCGAGGCAAGCAGGTCATTGAAGATTCTTCTTCCAATGTTCCATCTTACAAACAAGCTATTATTAGCAGATCACCATTCATCAATTATCCTAGATATAATATACCTATTAGTGGCAATACTCAGAAACCATCCCATAATGAAGAAGGCAAATATGCTTCTAAAGGAACCATTTATATCATTGCAATCGAATATAATGAAACCAATATACCAGCTAATAATCTTGCTACTCAATATTTTCCTTCCAATTCTCATTTTCCATTTGGTGGACCCAAAAATCGTCAATTCTAAGAGACTATACTAACCGAATCCAAATCTGTTCTCATTACCCATTCTCAACATCATCATGACCTTCATACTTTTGCATATTCAAAATTCCAAATTCTCAATATTATTTCTAAGCAAAAATGGGGTGATATCAATAGTCTGAAGTTTTTCTACCTGCATCAAAACCACACACTATATTCGTATTGTGATTAAATCAATGCTTGGGAATATTGTCTTTTTTATCAAAATAAATATTTTAAACATTCCTGGTTTTTATTCTTCTATCCAGGATTCACCTCTCCCATTCCATCCTAGTTTTTAAATTGGTGGAGACGTTGTGGACCCATTCCAAACTTTCTTCCTAAACCTCTTCCTGAATCATATGATATTTATTTTCAAAATAATCATAATCTTAATAATGACACCCCTTATCCTTTCCTTCACTTTATCTGAAAATTTTTCGTTCCTTGGGTTTGTGCATAGCAATATGTCATCGGTTATGAAGGGGATCCCCCAATGCTTAGTCGTCAAATAGCCACCAAGTGGTAGGCTAAGTGTGATTTTGACCATCGTTTGCCTGATCAAATGATTACCCTTTATCCAAATATCAATCCGCCTACCAGTAATACTAAGCCATCATCTGATGATCCAATGCTCACAATACAAAAATTGAAGAAAAAATTAATTTCTGATAATCCAAATATCTCAGCCACTGATCTCAAGAGAAAGGTTCTTGAATTATTAGATGATGAAGATATTGAAATCATGTTCTTCCAATCCTCCAAATGATCCAGAGCAAGATGATCCTGACAATGCTTTCTCTGGATGTGACATGACACCTCCAATATAATCTCAATAATAATTCACAGACAATGACAAATGGTGAATAGTCCTCTCTCAACAATAATTCGCAGACAAAGCCAAATGGTGAATATTGCTCTGTCTACAATAATTTACCGACAATATCTTTCGGATCTACTTTAGGCATCTGCTTTTGACCATGGACGACTCCACCACTTCAAGGACACATATCAAAGCAGCTTCAATTATTGCTTCTACTTTTGTTGAATGGCCTAGATTTAGATCTGGTTGTAAGCCCGAACTCTATATAAGGGCATTTGGTATTCTCTCTTCATCATCAAAAGTTTTAGCAAGTTTTCTCAGTCTTCTAAGTTTTCTTAGCTTCTTCTACTCTTCTATTGCACTCTATTTCTCTTGTAAGCTCGCTCTGTAAGTTTCCTTTAACTTATGTTTATGTTTAAGTTTAATTTCCTTTAATCTTTTTATCTGTTTAGTTTGTAGGCTTCATACTCTCTGTAAATCTTTCTTTCATTTCATATTATTTATTAAATAAATAAGTACTAAGAAACTAATAGTTAAGTAGGTTTTTTTTGGTAGAAAACTTATAGTTAAGTAGTTAAGAGACCATTATCCTAACAGTCTTATGATACTAATAGATAAGTAGATAAAAAAAAAAAGAAATACTTACAGAGTACTTGAGCTTACAAGACCAGAGTAAGATTAAAACTAAATACAAGAGGAAGAAGTGAGAGGAAGAAGATTGGAAAGCCTACCTAGAACTGAAAGAAAACTATCCTTAAATAGACATAGACAACCCATAGTAAAATTGATCTTGATCGTCCATTCAAAAGTAATAGATCAAAGCCGTCCAGCAAAAAGGGAAAGCAATTATTGACGTCACTGCAATGATCATCAGACGCGTGTCAAATGAAATCTAACTTTCAACATGTCCTTAATTATTGATGGAGTCGTGCAGGAAAGTAGCTACCAATATCCATGATTGAAGTTTTGTCAGTGGATTGTCCATGACCATTCCGATCGCACATGGATAAACTTCAAAATGTTGTATTATTGATGCCGTTGCATGTGATGTGGGTCCTGGCTCTCTGAATAGCTGTCGGTCCTTTTGAATTATTGCGATTATAAATATTGGAGAATATTCTTTGCAGATATTAAACTAGAGTAACATCACATCCAAATAAATTATCATCATTATCGG
Source organism: Pachysandra terminalis (assembly GCA_031762675.1). Taxonomy (NCBI): domain Eukaryota; kingdom Viridiplantae; phylum Streptophyta; class Magnoliopsida; order Buxales; family Buxaceae; genus Pachysandra; species Pachysandra terminalis. The sequence goes on along the minus strand of JAUPMG010099778.1, from coordinate 803 downwards.
GATCATCAACAGGAATGGTGGATGAGCAAGATTCTATCTCATCATTTTCAATTAAGTCAAGTATTTTCTTTTTGAGATCAGCTGCAGAAATATTAGGATTTGCATAAATGACCTTCCTTTTGAGTTTCTGAACTGTGATTATTGGATCATCAGGAGATGGAGAGGGGGTTGAAAGAATTGTATTTTTTGGATAAAGAAGGATCATCTGATTAGGTAAAAGATGATCAAAGTTGCATTTGGTCCACCACTCAGTGGCTATTTGACGACTTAACATAGGATGTTCATCTTCAGAGTCAATGACATATTGCCCTGCACAAATCCAAGGGATAGAAAATTCCTTAACAAAGTGCATGAAATGGTAAATAGTTTCATTATTGATATTGGGATTGTTCATAAAATAGATATCATAGGATTCAAGTAGTGTTTCAGAGAGAATTTATTGAACAGGGCCAAAACGTTTCCACCAAAGGATAAACTAGGATGGGAAATTGGATGAAGATCCTGGACAGAAAAAGAAAAACCAGGAGTGTTTGAAAGATGGGTTTTCGGAAAAATAGGCAATATTCCCAAGACTTAATATATTCCCAAAATGAATAGAGAAGGTGAAAATATTTAAGACTATTAATATCACCCTACTGTTGGCGAGAAATGATGTGCTTTATTTGAAACTTTGAATAGGAATAGTGATTGATGTCATTGGGAGCATGTGAATGGGTAATAATAGCTGATTTAGTTTCAATTAATATAGACTCATAAAATTGTCTGTTCTTAGGACCACCAAAACGTAAATAGGTATTAGAAGG
>JAUPMG010099767.1:0-12315 GCA_031762675.1 Pachysandra terminalis | reverse complement strand
ATAAGAGCTTGGGAGAAGCTGCTCTCAGCAGCTTCTCCTTATGGGTAGCCTTCCTCTACTGCTTATGGGTAAGCACTACCCATAAGTGCTACCAAACACATTTAATTTTAAAAAGTGCTTACATAAGCTATAAGTTGTAGTAAGTACTAATAGAAGCAGGGCCAAACGCAGCCTAAGTATGACTTGTCTTTCAGCTGCTAGCCTGCTACACAGCCCATGTGGAAACATTGGCCTAGCAAAAAATACATATGAACGCTCTTGGTTAAGGGATTATGAAAAACCTTCTGAGATTGAAGAGGTTACACTCTTCAAATGGCTCCTTTGACTGCTTAATATATATATAAAAAGCATGCGATGCAACTTGGGGGCTTGGTGATGTGTTATTGCCTTTATTTATGTTAATGGTGCTATGATGGTTACAGGCTGAAATTTTGTTATGGGAGTTGTATTCCCTTTCCAATTCTATCATTATGGGGTGCTTCATCCACTGTTGGATCTTGAGGGTTTGATTACGACCCTTGGATCCTTGGAGGTTAAATAGGATAGATATCCTTTCTGATAGGCTTTGAATTTAGTATCCAGTATTTTCCTCACTGTTGGATCGATGCAAGTTGATCTTAACCATCAATTTGTAGATAAGCCATGTATTAAGTAAGGAACCTTGTTTTATTACATTAACCTTGACCTTTGATATTAGGAATGTCCTAATGTAAGTTAAATTTACTTCAGAATATTAAAACCAAGAATCTAGTTTCCATTCATCTTAAGAGAGGGAAAATGAAAGAAAAGTGAAACAGATTAACCAGATAGACATGCTAATTGGGACATGCTAACCAATAGAAGATTTACAGCTCAATGTCTCAGAATCTAGTTGGCACTTATTTGTTGTTCAACTGGATACTGGACATTCAAAGTCTAGGATGGATGCAGTCTTTATACAATCGTTTCGAATGAGCACAATGAAGTGACTTAGTTATCCTCACAATAAACTTAGTTGACTTTTTCCCAGTATGATCCAGGGAAAAGAATGGGACTGTTTCTTTCCTCTATGTATGAAACAGAGTTACTGCTGCTTTTGTTGTTAAGAGTATCTGATATATATATATATATATATATATATTTTATGTTGCAATATCTACTGAATCCTTGGCTTGTCAACATTTTACTTTTAAGAGTATTGACAGTTCAGTTATGTTAATCATATCAAATTTATCTGCAGAAATCAACTTTCATTGGTAACAAGAGAAACAGGGTGAATGGTCTGTGTGGGGGGCTTCAAGTTGATAAATGTTTCCCTACCAACCAAGAAACTGGGTGAAGGGTCGGTCGCTGGTAGAATCATGCTTGTTGGTGAGACACTCTGTAATGGAGTCAGCAACGAGATAAGCAACTGTAGATCATCTCTTCTTTGTGTGAACATTTCTAAGCTATAGAGCCTTACAAAATAATTTTATCAAACTTTTCCTTGCTAGATAACAATCATGAAGAAGCTATGTCTAGTTCCTTGATTCAATGATTTTATTGGATTTTTTGTCTTTTAATGTGTTATTTTTATTGAGAGATTTAAATAGTTTTTTATTTTTTTATTTTTTTATTTAGTGCTATTATGATTCAAAGTCTACCAACTCCCTAGACTTATTATAGAATAATAATAAAAAAGGCTTTTAATTTATTGTTAAATTACAGATACTATTTTTTATTGTATTATTAAATTTAAAAATTAAAATCTTTACTACTACATTATATTTTCATAAAAAATAAATATTAGTAATGTTAAAGTTTGAATGTAAATTATTTAGAATTATAAATAAGGTTTTATACTAATACTATAACATTTTCTTAAATTTAGTGTTAAATTACATATAGTTTCACTTCTATGTTCACGTTTACCGTATTAAACTCGAACAATTTAACCAAAGTATTTTTGACGTTTTAGTTTTATTGATTATTTTTTTGACTTCATCTTTTTGAATAAAGACCATATTAAACTTGATATTTTACTGTCTCGTTTTTTTTTTTTTACAATATCACGTTTTGCTAACAATGGGACTGCCTCACGTTTTGTATCGTATAGGTATTATTCAAAATAGTTGTTATGGTTTATGTATGATAATCATAATTTGAGATTAACGACTTCGGATCACGATAATTATGATGGTTTTACTTTTAGCATAAAGGACTTAAATTCAGCAATTTGGTAATGTTCAACTAAAGTCCCTTGGAATCATCATAAAACATGGACGGACACGTAAATAAAAGAGCGATGGAGAGCTGGGTCGGGTCCCACATTTCATGTATATAACATCCAAAGAAAATGATGCGGGGTTAGTTGGCAGATTCGTTTTTTCCCAAATTAAATGCAGAATGGGACCTCATTCTAAGGTAAAGGATGGGTCGTTTGGATGGAGACATCAAGTGGTCCATCATAAGTAATAAGCAACTTCTTGGCTTTTGTTCAGAACTAGGGTGCCTATAAAAGGGTCAGAATCGGGTTGATGTTGGTTCCTAATTGGATCCTGTTAAAACTAAATGGGTTCGCCCGGTTTAGCTATTGGTTAAATGTACCATCAATCATCTTCAGTAATCCCAAAACAGATGGGAATTGAACCACTGAAACCCTAGTGCCCAAAAAATAAAAAACCAATACAAAGTGAGTAATAACGAGTGAAACCCTAATCTCAAAAAGATAAACAATACAACAAAGTAAGAACAAGAGATGGCATGATATATACAGTGAGCCCCGCTACTTAAGTAAAAGTTCATGATAAGGTGCACCAACTTTTGCTGTTTAGGAGGTGTAATACCCATGCATTTTGCCTTGTGTTTTGGGATGTTCTCTTATTACTCTCTGTCTATAAATTGAGAACAAAGCCTAAGCCAAATGCACCCATCTTCTTCATACTCTTCTCTCCTCACTTTAGTTCTGTTTCGTTTGGCCATTGTTGTGAAAAAAGAAAAATGAAGATGAAGGTGGTTTGTGTTGCCCTGTGTGTCATGGTTGTGTTGGTTCTGGGTGAAGCACCCGTGTTCATGGCAGCTACTTGCAACCCCGCACAGCTCGTTTCTTGCTCCGGTGCGTTAACAGAGCCATCTCCTCCGACTCCAGATTGTTGCTCTAAGTTAAAGGAACAGACTCCATGCCTTTGCCAGTACCTGAAGGACCCTAACCTTAAGAAATTCGTTAGCTCACCTAATGCAAGGAAGGTGGCTAGCACATGTGGGGTACCAATCCCCAAATGCTAGGCTCGTTCATTCAGGATGGACTATATATGGAGAGAGAGTTCTCTCTCTCCAAACTTTGACATGTGATGGCAGTATTAGCAGTAATAAAAAGGTTGCTCGATCTCTCTTCTGAGTAACAAGGTTGTTTATGTCTTTTAGTTTTGCTTGCAGATTGTAATGGCTAATACAGATTAAATAATAAGAGGACCTGTGTTCTCTTTAGACATATTTCATATTCGATTCTGTTTGTGTGTGCATGGTTTAATCTTACACGTGGCAGCTGAGGTGTGAGGATCAAAGGGGGTCCACCTCTTCAGCCACATTATTGGCAATTCTTTGTTCAATAGAAATTTGCCATGTGGCAAAAGATGAATCCTTTTTCGAGACTTTTCACTTAACATAGAGGCCAGGCCAGATGGTCAGTTGAGACAAGTACACTTCTTTAATCCTGTAATGTAGGGGTGGCAATGGGCCAGGTGACCCACCCGGCCATGTGGGTGGGTTTGGGCAAAGGTTAGTAGCCCGTAGGGTTGGACTGACCTGAAATTTATGGCCCGTTTTTTCGGACAGGGTTCTGATTTATATTAAATTAACCCGGCCTGAGATTACTAAGTAATATATAACTTTTACTTGAGTTTATCATCATCTTGTCACTGTAGCTTAGTGGTGTGATTCATATTCTGTTTGTGGAGACCTGGATTTAAATTATAGCAACAATAAAATAGTAATATTTTTGTCCCATTTAGGCAAACATGGGCAGACTCGGGGTTTGGTAAATGATACCATGGCTAGGTTTGGACAAACATTGTTAAGCTTGAAATTCTGACCAAGTCAGGCTAGGCAAATGATACCATGGGTGGGCTCGGACGAGCATTGTTAAACTTGATACTTGGGCCAACAAAATTGCACTTATAAGTAGATTATGATCCGATCCGAATCCAACCTAGCTCAGCCCGTTGCCAACGCTACTGTAGTGCTACCTTTTTGACGTAGTAGGACTTGAGGTGGTGAGACCAATTGGCTCTGGATTCTCTGTCTACGAGTTACATTTAATGTTGTGTTTGGCACGGCTTGTGCTTTTGGATAAGTGATTCAATGGGAGTACCTATCCGCTTATTGATCTCGTTTGGCTGTCATTCTAGATCCATAACTCATTCCAGGAATTAGTTCTCTAAATTAATTTTGAGAACTAATTTTGAAGGCTTTTTCGTCACGGTTGGTTAGCATTATAACAAAATGAAATCTGAGGTACTATAGATGTTTGATTAACACGTACTAAAATGCATTTTGACTAAATTTTCTAATTTTTTTTATTTTACTTATAATTATTTTCAAATGATTCCATAGCCACACTAAAGCTTTGCATACTTATATCTTTTTAAATGTAATAATAACACTTAAAAATAATCTATAATAAAAATAATGTACTTATAAGTTTGCTAATGCTCACTTTATTTACAAGTTTTCCACCGTAAAAACTCAAAATTCATTCTTAAATTCTAAAAGCAGAGTTGGAGGTGATTCTTTGATGAAGGGTATTTTCTCATTCTCATCCTGCCTTTACTAATCAAACAACCATTTATCAATGAAAACTCATTCTGGAACTCATTTCTAAGTCGTGGAATGCATTCCCAAAATGATAGTAAAACGAGGCCTAAAGTTGCATGATTTGAAAAAAAAAAAAAAATTTCATTCGGCAATAATGATAACTTAAATATTGTAATAAGACAAACTCATATACATTATTGGATTTCGATGCTATTCTTAATCACTTTCAAAGTGTCACTAATGTTTAGAAACCACTTTTCGCATAAATGGTAAGGAGAAATTGTTCTCAAGAACAACTTCTCCTTATGAGTTATCTTCCTCTACTCCTTGTGAGTAAGAACTTACCCTTTCATCGTTATCAAACACACTTATAACTTATAAGCTCCAACAAACACTTTAAGCAATGCCGGGCACAACGTAAGACTCGAGCATTGAAAAAGGGCATATAATGTACAAGTTTTGTTTGATAACATATGTAGTTAAATGGTTTGTCAAGACAAAATGATTGTAAATATCTCAAAACTTGGTATAAAAGTATCATTTTCAAAATAATAGAAATTATCTCAAAAATGAGAATAAAATATCATTTTCAAAGTTTTGTTATTGAATTTGGGATATAATGTTATTTTAAAAGTTTACTGTTGTCTAGAGTACAATTTCTCATAGAAATAATAAGTGATAAGGAAAAGTCGTCATCGGCAACTTCTATACAGTTATGAGTAGGAGGGTTTTATTCTCGGGATCCTAGATCGGACCAGTCCGGGCTGATCTCGATCCAGATTGTGGATCCGGTATTGGATCGGTCAATTTTGGTCCGATCCAAATGTTGGATCTTTAATTTTTTTTTTCGATCAAGCGGACCGGCGATACTGGTGCCGAATCAATGATACTGATCAGGATCAACCGGTATCGAACCGATCCAGGCTGATACCGGTTGAATCCTTTATTTTATAATTTTTTTTAAAAAAAAAGGAGATTAATTAGATCGATCGATTTAGTCACTGGACCAGTCCGGATTAGTATTGGTTGGACCAGTCCGATCCAAAGTCTCACGATACAATTGTTGTATCGTGGGTTGGGATCGGACCAGTCCTGGCCATCCTGATCCGGACTGGCTGATCTGATCCGATCCTTGAAACCAAGTTGGGTAGAACATACCTGTTTAAAAAGAGCTTTAAAAAATCAAAAATAAAAATACGTTCTTAATTAAGTAGCACCAAATGCAGTCCAAATGATCAAATAGTTTACTCATTTGATTTTAAGCAATTGATTAGGCAATATTTAATTATCGTTATCTCGGCAAACAAATCGCCATTTATTTTATTATATTTATTTTTGATAGTAAAAATTGAAAAGTCATTGTCACATGGTTAAAAATAATCCAATGAGGATGATCAGACATGGAGATTTTCAGAGGACCTTTTCGAGTGTTAGGTCTTCACCATAGTAAACTTGTCAAGATCGATCTTGCCTGTTAGTGCTCAAAGCCTTTTTAAGGCTGTGTTTGGCGTTGCTTGTGCTTTAGGGTAAATGCTTTTGGTTTTGGATAAATATCTCAATATGGGCTCTTATTCAGAGCAACAATAAGTTACTTATTCTGTAGGAAAAAAAGAAAACAAATAAAAGGTGTTTGATAAATATATGTAATTAATTGTCTTGTCAAGACAAAATGGAACTATCTCAAGGTTTGGGAGTAAAAGTATCATTTTCAAAATTTTATTAAAAGTTAAAAGAATCATTTTCAAAGTAATACTAATTTCTAGAAAACAACTTCTTCCCTATGTGACATGAAAGAGTTGCTAAAAACAACTCCTTTTTAGTTACCTTGTGATTGAGGTTATTATCTCTTCTCAGTTCTCAGTCTCGATCTATAAATTGACAAGAAAAGCCTATTTAGTCTCATCCATCTTCTCAGTCTACTGTACTCACATCACTTCTCTCACTTGTTCTCCTTCTTCTCTTTTGCCTCTTCTTGCGTTAAGGATGAAGGTTCCCTAACACAAGCCTGTCTTGCTGGTGTTCTTCTGGGGGAAGCAAGCCTGTCCATGGCAATCACTTGCAACCCGGTCGAGCTTTCGACTTGTGTACCCGTGGTGTCGACCCAGTTCCTCCTTCGCCAACTTGTTGCACTAAAATAAGTGAACAGAAGCCATGCCTTTGAGAATACTCGAAGAACCCTTACCTCCAGGCCATTGTCGTCTCCCCAACTTTCAGGAAGGCAACAACCACATGTGGTACTCCATTCCCCAAGTGCTAGCTAAAACACTCAATACTGAGGTATTGATACCTTCAGAGGGTTATCTACTTGTACTAGAAATGTAATGCTGCCTATCTATATCTACTGGGGGTGTAGCAGTTGGAAATAAGAGCAGCAGAAAGAGCAATATATTGGGTCATGGAGCTTTTTGCTGGTTTAGTATGTCCTCCTCTTCTCTTTCTCCTGTAATATTGGTTTACAGGATGAAATGAATATGGGACTGTTTTGAGTGTGGTGATAAGAGTCATGAAATGTTTCCTATCTATTCGATAAAAATAAGAGGTCGGTAGCCTTGTTTAGACTGACTTTTGACTTGGCTTGTGGCGGTAAAAATATTATTTTTAAAGTTCTAGAGGGTGTGTTTGGTTTTGCTTCTTGGAAGGAAAAGTGATTCCTTTAAAATTGATTCTTATGAAGTGCTATATAAGATCTGCAAGCTTCATAGGAATAAAAGATGTTTGGTAAACACCTATTGAAAAAGTGCTTTCAAATTAGATTTGTGAGAAGCTTGTGTAGAGTAGGGATCCATATTCAAAAGGAGTTTTGCTTGTGATAATAACGTGGGTAAAATAGGCATTTTTAAAGCTTTAAAGGGATATATAAGACCATTAGGCATATTTCATTAAAACCTCAAACTGATTCCTGCAAACATGATTTTAAAAACAGGAAATAGTAGCTTCAAAAAAATCAATATTTGGATGAAGTGATTTTTGTGGTATCGCTTTTCACTTGAGTTTACCAAACTCTTATTTTTGGGCTCAGGAATAGCTTCTAGGACTCTAAGAAGCAATGGCAAACACGTCTTAAAATTGCCCACAAAATGCCCACAAAAAGGAATGGCTAGATACAGCTTCTGCTACTACCAAAAAAAAAAAAGGTACAGCTTCTGCTTGTCGCTTATCACCAATAGGGGGATTTATTTTTTTACTAAGACGTAAGTAAAACTTTAAAGATAATACTTTCACACACAAATTCATTAATAAAAATTTAAAATAGTATTTTTACCCCCAAAAGTTTAAACAATTTATCTTGATATATTTACCAAAGATTAATTATTTTGAACAATCAACTTATGCAATCATGGATAAGTGCTTTGAATGAGCCACTTATCCAAAAATCTTTACCCAAAGGCACAAGAAATGCCAAGCTTCGCTCAGGCTTATTAAAATATTTTGGCTTCAAGCTTCGCTCGCAAAAGCTCAGTTCACAAAAAGTTCACCTCGTAAAAGAGCAAAAAAACGTAACATTCTTCAAATGCATTAGTAATATAGTGTATGATAATTATTATTATTTATTTTTATGAATAGTTGATGATTATTATTAAATATAATATAATATATTATCATATTTATACATAATAAAAGATATAAGAATATGAGTATATAATTTCAATATTTCATATTCAAACTGAGTCGAGATTTAATCGGGTCAAGGCCACCCAAACTCAACTCAAACTAGTTAAAATAATAAGCTCTTTTTCAAGCTCAAACTCAACTCACGAGCCTAATTATAAAGCTCAAGCTCAGCTCAGCTCATACAAGCAGAGCCTGAGCTCAGCTAGCTCTCTACTCGTTGATAGCCCTATGTATCATATGGAGGATGGTAACCTCTCTCTCTCTCTCTCTCTCTCTCTCTCTCTCTCTCTATATATATATATATATATATATATATACACACGAATTTATCAAAACTATCCTCTTTAATTTCGACCATGAGAGCATGATTTCGCACCCGAACAAAAAGAAAGCATATTAATATTATATTTGTAGGGGGTAAAGAAGGAAAAGTCACTTCCCTGCTTTAGTTTAAACCTTTTCAAACTCGTCCTTCATTTGGTGATGGTGTTGCTGTTGTGGGGAAGTGCCGGTGCCGGTCATTGCAAGACCACCTTCGTTCTGGTGCTTCTCCCACCCACCGGTGTCGGCTTTGGCGTGGGCCCAGTAGTACAAGATGGACACAATTAGTGACAAAAGGGACAGTGCAGCAGCGGCGGCGAACACTCCCTTGCGGAGAGTAGTGCACGATAAGTCCTGTGCTCTGAAGTATCCTCGGTACCTGGTGTGGTACGCGTTCCTTGCAGACCCCGCCAATAGACACGCCTCCGCTCCCAGAAAGCTAACCCTGTGAACGTCAAGAGAACAATTAAAAAAAATTAACTTGATTTAACGAAAGAGAAAAAGAAAAAGAAAAAAGCAAATTATATTCTTAGTTATAAATATGGTATTTTAATATACAATTAGTTCTTTATATCTTTGTAAATAAGTTATGTTGATAATAATTATAAATTCATTTTATAATTAACTCTATTGGTTAATTAGTAAAAACAAAGACTTGCTTTACTACTTGTTTTACTTTATTTCTTTTTTTTTTCTTCTAATATTTCTCCACTATTCTATATTTCTTAACCCTTCTAATTTCCAAGTTAAAATTAATTAAGAATAAATTATTATATTTTATACATAAAGTATTATTCGATATTAACTACCCAACAAGTGTCCCTTAGAAATCAAGTACTTGCTGGCTCGATTTTGATACTAGTAATAACAACCTCGAATCCGGGGAACGGGTCGAGTTCGGGAGAGGTCTAACAATTCCCAGAACGGCACTCTATTATATGAGATGGTTTCGGGTCTTGTTGATTTTGAATCTGAGGTTGATCACCCTTGGTCCCAGAACCAAGCCCACAGATACCCGATTCTTAACGGGCATCAGTTGGATACCCAATAATTATTTTACTAATATATATTAAAAAATATTTATTATTTTAACTATATTAATATTATTACATTATCATGATAATGATCTCATTCCAAAAAATTAGATTCATCTAAATTTAGGTAAAATATTTACACCAACACATATTATACACCATTCACAACATAAAATGAATGTCTAATACAAATGAAAATTTAAAAATTAAAAACATGTAGAATAACTTTCGGTTGGTTTTGATTAAATTAATTAATTAATATTATAATTGATTATCAAAAATTAAACTAATATATTATTTAAATATAAATTAAATATTTATTAAACAAGTTCGGTTCTATCATATACCCGTAGGATATACCCGTATAGACCGGTACCCGTATGATATACCGTATAGACCGGATTCTTAACAGATGAATTTTCTATATAATCAGAACCGGACTCTATTATGATACGGGTCTATAAATCAGGAACCAAATCCTTCTAAACAGGTTCGGTTCTATCGGGTACCCATTGACACCCCTATCTAGCTTCGCTCACAATAAAGTAAATTAAGCTGTTTCGATAAGGCAGAATTTTCTTGTTTTGTATCCAGCAAGAGCCAAGAGGACGACGATATGATGATCGCCAGCTGCTTTCAGTTAAACAGTCTCGCATGGCATGTTTGCTGCAGGACAGCGAAATTATGCCTTCTCAAGGCAAGAAAACTTTAAATTTGTATTCCTTCTTTTACATCCATCACGGGTTTTGGTTCCCCGTGACGGCTCATTTTTGTTTTATCCAAACTAGGCATTGATAATGGCAAAAGGTATGTTCTCGTCTGCCTCACCAGGTTTAGCTACCTGGTGAGCGTAGCTCTTTTGCCACGTGTAATATGTGTTTATTTCAGCCGATTCATCTTACAGGAGATTTTTTTAGATAATAATATCTCGAATAAAATTCTCTAGTTAGGAGAATACATTTACCACGTGGCTAAAATTTTTGGCTGAAATGTGAAATAGGGTGCAGCGAGTCTATTAGAAGGAAGTAGAAGTGAAGTGCTTCGCACATTGCATGGTTACCAAATGAGCTGTCACATCATGTGAAATTCTGTCTTAACACGGCCCCATTAATAAATCAATTACAGTCTACACATATTTAAGTGGGCCCACCAGTGATGAAACGATCATCACCATCTGATCAACAATAATGTTGACTCATGTCCGCGTAAGGACCACTAGCAATCAACAACTTGCAGTTGTATATGCCCGAGTCGACTCGGAATTTACAAAACCTAATAAAGATATTTTTTTCCTCTCTAGTTTGGAGATGGATACGATAGAGTGTAACTCACCAGGAGAAAACAAAGAAGAAGATAGCACACGTGGTAGAGCGACGACCAAGGAGTCCTCTTCCAAAACAGAGGCATCTAGTAACGCCGTTAAGGAGACCTTGGCTGATAAGGAGAAGACCAAAAGCCGTCAGGCCATAGACGGTCGACGCATCGGAATCGTAAACACAGAACGTACGCTCGTCGTACTCGTCCGGCACGACTTTAGCCTTCAATAATCACAGAGAGAGAGAGAGAGAGAGAGAGAGGGAGCCGGTGAGCTTAATAAGCAGATCAACATAACCGGAAAGAAAGAAACATAAGTAAAAGAATTTCTGTTACTGTGCTTCGCCGTCGTTCAGCGCCTACAGCATGCTTCGCCGTCGTTCAGCGCCTACAGCGAAAACGAAAGCTATGAGATGTAAACAAGTGATGACGACCACGATCGAGACGGAAATCGCCATTTCCGATCCTATTTTATCTCCCTCTCTCGGTGTGTGATGAACGGCGGGATCTGATGTAGAGGATAGATAGAGAGATTGGGGGATTTTAGCTTTTTTTTCAGTGCTTTCTGTTTTCTCACTCTTTTTGGCTGCTTTGTTGTGAACTTGTGAATGTTGAATATTATTCTTTAATCTTCATTTTCTTTCTTCTAATAAATTAGTGAGATAAATTCCATTTGGAGATGCTGAGATGAGACGATTACATGAAGAAAGGTTTTGCGTGGTGATGGGGCCCTTGTTGTGACCTTGGGATTGATAATTTTATGACTCTCTTGAGTGAAACGAACGGCTGTACCGAGACTGTGGATGGGTTGTCGGCTTGCCGGTTTCCCGTGATCGGCTTTTTTTAGTAGATGAGACATGGAAGAAAATCAGCAGCGGTGGTCTACGGTGTTATCCACGCTGTGGTGGAGTTAATTTTTAAACCAATCAGAGGGCCACCCCACAGCGTGGACAACATTGTAGACCACATGCTTCCGCTTTGGTACTGATGATCGAGCAAATTTTAAATTCAAATCGGATGAATGGTAAGACGCCACGTAACAAAGGCAATTGTGTATAAATCAGTGGAAGGTAACTCGGATTCACTTTAGCCCGGGCCTAACTGACCCTAAGATGGGCAAATTCGTTATTAGGGTAACGCCCCCTTTAAAAGGCCGAGGTGGCGGAGGGGGGTGAAACCCTCACCGGATTAGAGTTGTTCCCTTAAGGAGGCATGGATAGGGTATGCACCCTTTAAAAGACCGGGGGGGTGAAACCCTCACCGG
>JAUPMG010099756.1:0-12315 GCA_031762675.1 Pachysandra terminalis | reverse complement strand
TATGTTAAGATTACCCACATGATCCCATCATGTCCAAACAGATTCCACATGGTTCCACCATGTTCCAAACAAACAATCACACAAATTTACATATGGTACCACCATGTTACACAACAGCAAGATCACAGTAGTCACATAGTCTAACTATGTTCCACAACATGCACCACATTGTCCCATTATGCTACCGCCAATTAACCAGATAAACACGTATCACATATGTAGCCCATAACCATTCTTTTAGGGACTTGCACACATGGAGGAAGTCTCATGTATCATTCATTTAGGGACTTACACCCATGATGGAAACACAACCTTATGCACATAAGCAAACACATATCAACACATAATCTCACTATGATCACAAGCAACACGTATCACCATTCTTTTAGGGACTTTCGCCCATGGAGGAAGCCACCTGTACAATCCTTTCCTTTAGGGACTTTCACCCACGGTGGAAATACACCAGTAACCACAATCCTTTCCTTTAGGGACTTGCACCCACGGTGGAAATTTACCTGTAACCAAAAGGTCCCACCTTGCTACGACCAATGCGGCCCAATCACAATCATTCACAATCAAGAAGTCACAATGTACATGTATCACAGTCAAATCAAATACAACGCGGTGCAAGGCAAGGTATGATGCAAGCATGGAATGAAATGACATGCAGTGCAATGCAGGGTGTCACCAGGCCAAGCCCAGTCACATACTCATTCCAACTCACGACCATACAACCCATCCTCTTAGGGACTTGCACCCACGGTGGAAACACCATTTTATTCCTTAAGAGACTTTCACTCACGATGGAATACACCAGTAACACACCATACTTTTTGGGACTTTCACTCACAGAGGAAGCCACCTGTATCAGTAACCCTTTCTTTTAGGGACTTGCACCCATGGAGGAAAGCCATCATTCTTATTCCTTAAGAGACTTGCACTCACGGTGGAATACACCAGCATACTCGCATTCCGTTTAAGGACTTGCACCCACGGTGGAAGCACACCTGTAACCAGACCTTCCTTTAAGGACTCTCACCCACGGTGGAATACACCCATACCAAACCCTTCCTTTAGGGACTTTCATCCAAAGTGGAATACACCAGTACCATGCATTAACTTTAGGGACTTTCACCCACAATGGAAGCTCACCTATCCATGTTATTTTCTTTAGGGACTTTCACCCATAGTGGAAGCTCACCTATCCATAACACAATTCAAGTCATTCAACACAAAAACAATCATAGTCTTGGATACTCACAGTACCCTTAATCAGTCATTCACATACAATTCAACATCATCAAATTCACATCTAAGTTACACTGAGGTCAACCCAAGTCCGACCTAGGTCAACATTGAATGCTAGAAACACTAATCACCCAATTTAGTCCTACATGACCAACTCTATCTATAATAATCTCATATTGAGGTCGTAAGACCACATCCCAAGCCTTTGAGTTGATAACACCTCATATACCCTTTATACAGTCCAATAATTGTACAAATCTAGACCATTTGCACACAAACCATCCACACAGGCATGTGCACAACTCAATGGGGTCCTTCCCATAAAATTTGGAGTCAATTGGACTTCGGTAGCTTCCGAGTCTCCTACCGAGTTCAGTAGCACAGCTGCCGATGCTCGGTAGCATGCCCCGATAGCACATCATTTTTACCAAATTCAGTTGCTACTCAGTATCTGCTGAATGTCCTACTGAGTATCTCAGTAGCACTGCTACCAATGCTCGGTAACATGTCCAGAGAACAAGTACTTTTTACCAATTTCGTTATCTAATTCGGTAGCTGCCGAGGCTGCTACCGAACGTGTAATTTTAGGACAAAATCTGGGTTTTTGACTAGGGCATTGTACCACTAATCACACCTATTGATTACTATGGTTTTAATCACCCAAAAACAATCTCTAAAATCTGTACATAAATCTCAAACAACATATACACAAAACTTGTTCATTCTAATGGACCTAACAAGTAATCAAATCATGGATTATAAATACATAAATAATATTGATAAGAACTTGTAAACACACATGGAACACAGCATCATAAGTGAACATGGAGATCAAACAATATAGCATTATTCCTTTCTTTGTTTCTAAAGATCATTGGTTTAATCATGCTCTCATACATAATACACAACCAACTATATCTACAGCATCGAGATAATACATAAAATCAAATACCGTAAAAACATAGGAATCCCTACCTCATTTACAAGTTCTAGTATAGACCTTTGTCGATTTACTCTTACCTTTTCAGATGTTGTCCGGTCAAGGTTCTCTTCCCTTTATCCCCGTCTTCCAACTAGTCGTCGTCGTCCTCGCTCTCCTCGTGACCATCATAGCCCACATCTTCCTTCGCTATCTTCCTTTGTTTCCTCTTAGGCTCCTTCCTTTCACCTATGACCCTTTCTCTATCATCTTCTTCCTCTCTCTTCCTTTTTACCTCCCTAGCATTCTTTCTTTTCCGATATTGCACTATCTTCTTTATTTCTCTTTCTTCTCTATCCTTCTTTCCTCTTGGTCACCTCATCTTAGGTTTTTCTACAAACTTCTAAACCAAAACTTCCTTTCTCTCTCTCTCTCTTGGTTTGGACGTCCCAGCCTAGAGACACAGTCTCTCTCCTCTCCTAGCTTCTAGGTTCCCAGGTTCAATTGAACTCTATCTATTTTGTTTGTTTGAATTTAATTTGTTATAGTTTGAATTTCAAACAATTAGAGTATCATACGTAGGATTGTTTAAGTTGTTTAATTCCTTAATTAACCTTATTAATAACTTAACTACCTGCTTAAGTTCAGCTTTTAATTGGGTTTTGGGCCCAATTCGACTTCTGTAAGGGTTTTGTCCATATTGGTTAGTAGTCCATCCCATAAAATTAATCTTTAATTAATTAGGTAATAGTCCCATAGTTATACATAATTATCAATTGTCCATTCCTACTAAGTGGATTTTATAAAATTCCAATGTATAATTAGTAGATTAATGTAAGATTTAATCATTAATTTTCCCAGTTAGGTCCGAGTCACTACATTCTCCTCTCCCCACCTTAGGATATTTTGTCCTCGAAATTCCAATATGATTTGAATCTTATAATTGTTATCTGAACATAAGGAATTGATTATGAAACCAAACATAATATTTCATTACAAAAAATAAATACTTACACAGGTTCTAACTTCTACTACTACTGACTATTCGCAGATGGTCGTGCCCAAAATGTAAGACAAAAATCGAAAGGAATTACAACAGATAAAAAGACATGAAAAGAGACTACACGGAACGTCTCTTAAGAACTCTAGAAGGTGATGGCGGTGCGGTCTGAACTGCATCACTGGCTTTACTGCCATTGAGTATCCTTTGGAACAAGCTAAGTGCCTTTTCCACAGTCTCTCAGAGCATGGAAGTCTCCTGCCGGCTCTGCCTAATCTCCTCCTCTAGTGCAGTCATCCTGGTCTCAAGGGTGACTGGAGGTGCTGCAACTGATGAAGACTCTCTGGGATGAAACTCAAAGGAAATGACCTGAGGCTCTGCTCGGGATGCTGCTAGTGCTTTGGGTATGTCTACCCTAACATGAACTAGAAGGCCCATCCTCTGGAGGTTCGTCACTCCAAATGGTGCACTAGTCTCTCCAGCCTGTGGGGATGGTATCGGCACTCCACAATGCTCAGCTATTACGCACATCACGTGTGTGAATGGCAAAGCTCCTCCTCCTCTCCTCCGGGTCATCACAAACCTAATGATGTGCGTGTCAACCAGGGAAAGAAGATAGAGTCATGTGCCTAGGGAAATCTGGTGTAGGACCGAAGCCATGCAAGGCGTAAGCTCCGTAACGTTCCCCGATCGAGGGTAAACGTTCGAGACGAACAGCTTGTAAAGAATGCGATAAGTGGGTAGAAGCTTGGACGCATTCAAGGAGCCATCATCATTCCACCTCACACTTCCGCCGCAGATAAGCAAGGTCATTTATATCTTCTCCTCATAGGGTCGGGGACGATCGAATGGTTGTTGTTCATCGGCACATTCATCATCCTTGAAACCAAAGACAATTTGAGGACCTTGCTTATGTTGTACAGGTCGAAGGTGATCGTCATGGTATCAAAATCGGTGTAGGTGATCTTGAAGTACATGCCCGAGACCACAAATGGATGCGCTACCCCACCCAATCTAGGATGGCTTCGCATCCCACAGCTCACAGTGTCTCCGCTACTCGGTAGTCTGCCACTGCCCGTCTGTCTACTCTCTTCTCAATGAGTAGCTTCTGATCTGCTTACTCATTGGGTGCTAGTCCATCACCTGAAGGAATCTGGGTCCTAGGGTTTGGCAAGGTGTCGGGTGGTGGTGAATCCTCTCCCTCGGGATAGGATATAACAGGTGGCGGGGGTAATAGAGCTCTAGATCTCCGGTATGAAGATGTGGAAGGTCCAGTAACCTTGGCCTTCTTCTTGGGAGTAGGGCATTGAATCTTTTCGGTTCTAGCTATGATCTAGGTTTATAAGAATCCAAAGGAATGAAACCACAAGGAAACAATGGAATTCATACCGAATCGAAAAGCAAAAGGATGAACTTGGACGAGGATCTTGGATGTTTGGAGATGCCCTAAAAATGCCATAGAGTGAGTTCAATGGGTTTGTTTTATAAAGAATGAGTTAGGGTTTCTTTTTCTGCTATTTATGCTTCTCGGCACGACTCGGTAGCACCTTGGTAGCTGCCGAGACTCCTACCGAAAACAAATTTCAATTATTTCTCAAATTAATAATTTTTATAATTTTTCGTGAATTCTTCTTGACATTGTTTTATAAAAATATCTGCATACTACTATATACATTTTTATCTAAAAATAGGCCAAGTTAATGAGCCAGTTTCTAGGTCTTGGAACTTAAATAATCAATTTTAGTAAAAATAAATACTTCGTCATAGCCCAATTAATTTTTATTCAGTAATTTATCATTAGAACATAATTATTTGCCTCCTCAGAAATTTTCTTATAAAATTTTCATTTTTATTTATGTTTTTTTCAAGTTCATTGAACCAGGGCTTTGTTCGAAGAGTTCATAGCCTTAACTTCACTACGCATTAACACTTGATATTCTCTAGAAATTCTCAAATGACTGATCATCGTAATCTCATCCAGCTATCATCTAGTTCATCTCATCTCGAGAGCACATCATTTTTACCAAATTCGGAAGGTACTCGGTAACTACCGAATGTCCTACCGAGAGTCTCGGTAGCACTGCTACCGATGCTCAGTAGCATGTCCAGAGAGCAAGTACTTTTTAACAATTGCAGTATCTAATTCGGAAGCTGGCGAGGCTGCTGCTGAACGTGTAATTTAGGCCAAAATCTAGGTTTTTGACTAGGGTTTTATACCACTAATCACCCAAAAACAATCTCTAAAACCTATACATAATTTTCAATCAACATATACGCAAATTTGTTCATTCTCATGGATCTAAGAAGTAATCAAATCACGGATTATAAATACATAAATAATATTCATAAGAACTCGTAAACACACATGGAACACAACATCATAAGTGAACATGGAGATTAAACAATATAGAATTATTCCTTTCTTTATTTCTAAAGATCCTTGGTCTAATCATGCCCACATACAGAATACACAACCAACTATATCTATAGTACCGAGATAATACATAAAATCAAATACCATAAAAACATAGAAATCCCTACCTCGTTTACATGTTCTAGTATCGTCCTTCGTCGATTTGCTCTTGCATTTTTAGATATTGTCTGGTCAAGGTTCTTTTCCCTTTATCCCCATCTTCCAACTAGTCGCCGTCATCCTCGCTCTCCTCGTGACCATCATAACCCACATCGTCCTCTTCTTCGCAATCTTCCTTTTTCATTCTTTGTTTCCTCTTAGGCTCCTTCCTTTCACCTATGACCCTTTCTTTATCTTCTTCTTCCTCTCTCTTCCTTTTTACCTCCCTAGCATTCTTTCTTTTCCGGTATTGAACTATCTTCTTTATTTCTCTTTCTTCTTTTTCCTTCTTTCCTCTTGGTCTCCTCATCTTAGGTTTTTCTGCAAACTTCTACACCAGAACTTCCTCTCTCTCTTGATTTGGACGTCCCAGCCTAGAGACACAATCCCTCTCCTCTCCTCTCCTAACTTCTTGGTGCCCAAGTTCATTTGAACTCTATCTCTTTTGTTTGTTTGAATTTAATTTGCTTTAGTTTGAATTTCAAACAATTAGAGAATCATACGTAGGACTGTTTTAGTTGCTTAATTCGTTAATTAACCTTATTAAAAACTTAAATACCTACTTAAGTCCTGTTGGGCTTTTAATTGGGTTTTGGGCCCAATTCGACTTCTATAAGGGTTTAGTCCATATGGTTAGTAGTCCAGCCCGTATAATTAATCTTTAATTAATTAGGTAATAGTCTCATAGTTTTACATAATTATCAATTGGTCCAATCCTACTAAGTGGCTTTCATAAAATTCCAATGTATAATTAATAGATTATTGTAAGATTTAATCATTAATTATCCCAGTTGGGTCCGGGTCACTACATTCTCTCCCCCCCACCCTTTAGGACATTTCTTCCTCGAAATTAAAATATGAGTTGAACCTTATAATTGTTATCTGAACATAAGGAATTGATTATGAAACTAAACATAATACTTCATTACTAAAAAGAAATACTTACATAGGTTCTAACTTCTACTACTACTGACCATTCGCAGATGGTCGTGCCAAAAATTAAGACAGAAATCGAAAGGAATTGCAACAGATAAAAAGACATGAAAAGAGACTACAAGGAACGTCTCTTAAGAACTCTAGAAGGTGATGGCGGTGCGGTCTGAACTGCATCACTGGCTTTACTGCCATTGAGTATCCTTTGGAAAAAGCTAAGTGCCTTTTCCACAGTCTCTCGGAGCCTGGAAGTCTCCTACCGGCTATGCCTAACCTCCACCTTTAGTGCAGTCATCCTGGTCTCAAGGGTGACTGGAGGTGGTGCAGCTGATGAAGACACTCTGGGATGAAACTCGGAGGAAACGACTTAAGGTTCCACTGGGGTTGCTCCTATTGCTTTGGGTATGTCTACCCTAGCATGAACTAGAAGACCCATCCTCTGGAGGTTCGTCACTCCAAATGGTGCACTAGTCTCTCCTGCATGTGAGGATGGTATCAGCACTCCCCAATGCTCAGCTATTACCTACATCAAGTGTGTGAATGGTAAAACTCCTCCTCCTCTCCTCCGGGTCCTCACAAACCTGATGATGTGCGTGATAACCAGTGATGGAAGACAGAGTCGTATGCCTAGTGAAATCTGGTGTAGGACTGAAGCCATGCATGGCGTAAGCTCCGTAACATCCCCCGATCGAGGGTAAACGTTCGAGACGAACAGCTTGTGTAGAATGCGATAAGTGGGTAAAAGCTTGGACGCACTCAAGAAGCCATCATCATTCCACCTCACTCTTCCGCCGTAGATAAGCAGGGTCATTTCTATCTTCTCCTCTTCTATAAGGTCGGGGATGGTCGAATGGTTGTTGTTCATCGGCACATTCATCATCCTTGAAACCAAAGACAAGTTGAGGGACTTGCTTATGCTGTACAGGTCGAAGGTTATGGTCATGGTATCAAAATTGGTATAGGTGATCTTGAAGTACATGTCCAAGACCACAGATTGATACCCCACCCTAATCTAGGATGGCTTACCATCCCACAGCTCGCAGTGTCTCCGCTACTCGGTAGTCTGCCACTGCCCGTCTGTCTACTCTCTTCTCAATGAGTAGCTTCTGACCGGCATACTCATTGGGTGCTGGTGCATCACCCGAAGGAATCTGGGTCCTAGGGTTTGGCAAGGTGTCTGGTGGTGGTGAATCCTCTCCCTCGGGATCGGATATAACTGGTGACGGGGGTAATGGAGCTCGAGATCTCCGGGATGAAGATGTGGAAGGTCTAGTAACCTTGTCCTTCTTCTTGGGAGGAGGGCCTTGAGTCTTTTTGGTTCTAGCCATGATCTAGGTTTATAGGAATCCAAAGGAATGAAATCACAAGGAAATGATGGACTTCTTACGGAATCAGAAAGTAAAAGGATGAACTAGGATGAGCATATTGGGTGTTTGGAGATGCCCTAAAATGCCCTAGAGAGCTTTCAAAGGTTTTTTTTTTTATAAAGAATGAGTTAGGATTTATTTTTTCCCTATTTATGCATCTCGGCACGACTCGGTAGCTGCCGAGACTCCGACCAAAAACAAATTTCAATTATTTCTCAAATTAATAATTTTTATATTTTTTCTTGAATTATTTCTGACATTTTTATATAAAAGTACTTGCATAATACTATATACATTTTTATCTAAAAATAGGTCAAGTTGACGGGTTAGTTTCCACGTCTGGGAACTTAAATAATATGTCTTATTAAAAATAAATACTTGTTCATAGCCCAATTAATTTCTTTTCAGTGATTTATCATTATAACATAATTATTCTTAATTATTTGCCTCCTCAAAAATTTTCTTATAAAATTTTTATTTTTATTTATTTTTGTCCAAGTTCATTGAACCAGGGCTTTGTTCGAAGCGTTCATAGCCTTAACTTCACTACGCATTAAAGCTTGGTGTTCTATAGAATTCTCAAACGACTGATCATAATAATCTCATCAAGCTATCATCTAGTTCATCTCATGTCTAAGTCCACTCACTACCCCTTCCTACCGACTCCAAGGCTCATCTTACAATCAATGACGTTAAATGCTGATCCTAGTATTATTCGTGTCATGCATAGTCATACATCTATCATCTAACCCGATCGAAATTTCTATGTAATTTCTAGAAATGAATCCTAAATTACTATCTCTATGTTCTCATGCTAATTATCACTTAGATACAACTCACTAAGTAATCATCATAATTACAACAGGCTCAATAATCAAAGATCACCTTAGTGTAGTTTCACACAATTCAAATAGTTCGTGTCAAAGCAATCAATATTCTAAGCATAGCAGTTTCATGTAAATCCTAGAAAATTGCACACAAACACACACATTTCCTAACTACACACACTATCACAGCAATTTAATTTCACAACTATAACATGGTAAACACCACAAAGCATAAGGTTCTTATCCTAGAAATTTCATCCTATTTCAAGAAGTAATTACACTTATGTTCTAGAAAATTTGACAACCTTTAGGTTAGCAAAGTTTTTCTCCTCACAAGTGGTCAATAACTATCGATCCAAAGTTCAAGGATTCTTGTATCTGCAGCTACAATAGTCCCACCACCTTACAAAGAAAGTAATGATCACCCTACTACGGTTCAGATTAGTCACTACCCTTCCATACTTAAATGATAAGTCTCTAGGTATGTTATGTGGTAGTCTTAATTTGTAACATGTAACTATACATATATTCACACATAAGCACATAAGGACATCACATTACTTAATCACATAATATACTTAAATATATTACACATAGCACAGAGATGTGGACTCTAGGTTCACAGTTTCTATGTTTCCGTCATAGGTTTTCACTATGACCTAAGACTTCCCAAATTCTAGACAACTTAAACCTAGTGCTCTGATACCACCTCTGTCGTGCCCTAAATCCGAGATATGGAATCTCGAGGATTCTGAGGAACCGCCCTTCGGACCCACCTCATGGATATGGATAAACGGCCCCCACATCAACTCTTACCTGGTTGAATCAGAGTCTCAACAGAGTAAAACCACAGCGTAAGTTTGTCCAAATTAAAACCATTGCCCAACCATAACTAAGTTGAGCAGCATCCCACAATCAGAGTAATAAAATCTTTAAGATCTCTATTACAATTTCGCCCTCCAAGGGGTCAAACCAAGGTAAATGAAAATAACATAAAAGTAAAGTCATATAGTCTCATAAACCAATGAATCTCAAAACACCATCTCCAGAAGCCAGCCATGACTTAGACAATCCGATCTCTTGTAGAGATAAGGATCAGCCGATGCCTAGTAGAGAAATCCTGATGCATGTAAATCAACACAGTTCATTCCATGCATTTCATTCAGTACAAACTATCACAGTCATATGTGTATTATCATGTCGTCATACTACATATCACTTACTTGCATTAACATTACAGTCATCATGTAAAATCACAGTTCACATGGAACCCACAACATATCAAATTATAATCTTCAATAGTTCATAATCCCCATAGTCCCACTATGTTAAGATTGCCCACATGATCCCATCATGTCCAAACAGATTCCACATGGTTCCACCTAGTTCCAAACAAACAATCACATAAATGTACATATAGTCCCACTATGTTACACAACAGCAAGATCACAATAGTCACATTGTTTAACTATATTCCACAACAAGCACCACATGGTCCCACCATGCTACGACCAGTTAACCAGATAAATACGTATCACATATCTAGCACATAACCATTCCTTTAGGGACTTGCACCCCCGGAGGAAGTCTCATGTATCATTCATTTAGGGACTTACACCCACGATGGAAACACAACCTTATGCACATAAGCAAACACATATCACCATTCTTTTATTGACTTTCACCCACGGAGGAAGCCACATGTTCAATCCTTTCCTTTAGAGACTTTCACCCACAGTGGAAATATACATGTAACCACAATCCTTTCCTTTAGGGACTTGCATCTACGGTGGAAATACACCTGTAACCACAATGTCCCACCTTGCTATGACATATGTGACCCATTCACAATCAATAAATCACAATGTACATGCATCACAGTCAAATCAAATACAATGCGGTGCAATGCAAGGTATGATGCTAGCATGGAGTGAAATGAGATGTTGTGCAATGCAGGGTATCACCAGGCCTAGCCCAGTCACATGCTCATTCCAACTCACGACCATATAACCCATCATTTTAGGGACTTGCACCCATGGTGGAATCACCATTCTTATTCCTTATGAGACTTTCACCCACAGTGGAATACACCAGTAACATGCCATACTTTTAGGGACTTTCACCCACAGAGGAAGCCACATGTCCATTCTTTTAGGGACTTTCACCCACGGAGGAAGCCACCTGTATCTGTTACGCTTTCTTTTAGGGACTTGCAACCACAGAGGAAAGCTACCATTCCTATTCCTTAATAGACCTCCACTCACGGTGGCATACACAAGTATACCCGCATTCCGTTTAGGGACTTGCACCCACGGTGGAAGCACACCTGTATCCAGACCTTCCTTTAGAGACTTTCACGCACGGTAGAATACTCTCATACCAAACCCTTCTTTTAGGGACTTTCACCCACGGTGGAATACACCTGTACCATGCATTGCCTTTAGGGACTTTCACTCACGGTGGAAGCTCACATATCCATGTTCTTTCCTTTAGGGACTTTCACCCATGGCTGAAGCTCACGTATCCATAACATAATTCAAGTCATTCAACAAGAACACAATCATAGTGTTGGATACTCACAGTACCCACAATCAGTCATTCACATACAATTCAACATCATCAAATTCACATCTAAGTTACACTGAGATCAACCCAAGTCCAACTTGGTCAACATTGGATGCTAGAAACACTAATCATCCAATCTAGTCCTACATGACCAACTCTGTCCTTAATATTCTCATATTGAGGTCCTAAGACCAAATCCCAAGCCTTTGAGTTGACAACACCTCATATACCCTTCATTCAGTCCGATAATCCTAAGTTTTAGACCTTCACCTACACTTTCAATGATTCGTACAAATCTAGACCTTTTGTACACAAACCATCCATACATGCATGTGTACAACTCAATGGGGATCATTCCCATAAAATTTGGCGTCAATTTGACTTCGGTAGCTGCTCTGTAGCTGCTGAGTCTCCTACCGAGGGTTTTAGTAGCACAGATGCCGAAGCTCGGTAGCATGTCCCAATAGCACATCATTTTTATGAAATTCAGTAGCTACTCGGTAGTTGCCAAGCGTCCTACCAAGAGTGTCGGTAGCACTGCTACCGATGCCCAGTATCATGTCCAGAGAGAAAGTATTATTTACCAGTTTCGGTATCTAATTCTATAGCTACCGAGGTTGCTGTCGAACGTGTAATTTAGGCCAAAATCTGGGTTCTTGACTAGGGCTTTGTACCACTAATCACACCTATTGATTTCTAAGGTTTTAATCACCCAAAAAAAATCTCTAAAACCTATACATAAATCTCAAACAACATTTACACAAAACTTGTTCATTCTCATGGATCTAACAAATAATCAAATCACGGATTATAAATACATAAATAATATTCATAAGAACTCGTAAACACACATGGAACACAGCATCATAAGTGAACATGGAGAT
>JAUPMG010099735.1:0-12315 GCA_031762675.1 Pachysandra terminalis | reverse complement strand
CATTGATGGTCTGCTAATGTTCTCTTCTAGATTTCTGGTTTCTTAACCTTCTCCTTGCTCTTCCTAGATGATCCCACGAATCTTGATGTGTTTCTATGATCTATTTTTCCTATTTAGTCTTATTTTACCTGTTTTAGGAGTTGGACTTGTATTAGGATTGATATTTAGTGTTTTTCTTAAATTCTAAATCCTATTTAATTTTTAACTTAGTCTTTAAATCACCTTATGGACTTACCACGAAATTTAGGTATTAATTCTAACTAGGCCTTGGTTTACTTAAGTGGGCTTTAGTCTTATTGGGACTTACTTATATCCATCTTCATTAGATTTTAGTGTTAGGTCCTGTTTGACTATTACATGTTAATTCATTAAATCTGTTTCTGGTTAAGTTGTATATTTTGTATTAATTATTTTTAATTCCCCTTTATTAGTTTACATTATTAATTATGCATTATCTACAATAATAATCCTAGGTTAGGATCTAGATGGGAAGATGTAATTACTATTTTACCCTTTATGTAAAAGTTATTTTTAATCTGAATTTTTCTGGTCTTTACAAAAATGTTGAAGAAAAATCCCAGAAATCCCAAGATAATGCACAATAAATGCACACAGTGCACTTACCTTGCACAACCAATCTCCTTTGCACGAAAAGCTGGGTTGAAGCTTTGGTTCCTTGCT
Organism: Pachysandra terminalis; assembly: GCA_031762675.1. NCBI lineage: Eukaryota > Viridiplantae > Streptophyta > Magnoliopsida > Buxales > Buxaceae > Pachysandra > Pachysandra terminalis. The sequence goes on along the minus strand of JAUPMG010099735.1, from coordinate 11,634 downwards.
AATACTCTTCTTCCTCCTTGGAGCTCTCCAACAACCTCCTCAACCAAACACAACACAAAATGAGTCTAGGGTTTAAGCTTAAACCCTATTCTCTAAGGAGGGAATAAATCCCAAGCCTTCACTAATCTCTTGGGTGGGAGAGTTAATCTCAACCATCCAAGCTCTTTAAGGAGAGGGGTTATGGTGTTGGGTTGAAGCACAAAATAGGTGTCTGCACGAGCTGGCCACATAAATTGGCAAAATGCCCTTAAAAACACAGAAATTACAGAAACGCCCCAAATAGAAGAAAAAGCAAATCGGAGGGGCGTTACATACTGTGACCAAAATCTTGTGTGGCTGAGATGCTTCGTGGAACATGGATAACTCCCTTTTCGCCACCAAACTCCTTCCTTCCCACCAGATCCATCATTCCATCTTCCTTCGCGACGTGTACCCTCGATCCGGCAACACCAGCAAGCTCACGCCTTTCATGGATCAGGTACTTTTCCAAGTCGTCTTGGGTCAAAAGCTCTGCCTCCCTTCTCTTGTCTTGGGACACATCATCCGGTTCGTACGAAGCACCCGGTAAGGCGATCTGCCTTTCCCTTGTCTTATGTGTACCTTGTTTAGGCACTGGGACTTTCTGCTTCCGTGCCCAGAGAACATGAAGAAGACCCGACCGTTTAGCTACACAAACCATAGCCTGATGCACCTTCCCCGTTATGCACCCGTCCAGCAACCAGAGGAGCAGCAACAACAACCAGAGGAGCAGCAGCAACGACCAGAGGAGCAGGAGCAGCAGCTCGATCTGTCTCATCAAGCATCTTACTCTGACCCCCGAGCATCCTCTTCCACTGCTCCTGGAGCTGACCCCACCCTTAGGCACAGTAACTCTCGGAGGGACATGAACCTCGAGGACTATCTTGCTGCCATGGAAAGGGCGAATGCCAGGGCGCACACCTGCACTCGGATGGAGATCACTGTTGAGCTCCAGAGGAACAGAAGACAGATGTTCAAGCTTCAGAACAGCGTGGACAAGACCCTTCGGCTCCTCCAGGACATGTTCGGCTATGGCAAGTCGAGCGACGCTATGCCTCTTTCCATCATGCGACCACCTTCTCCTTAAATGTTTTAATTGCTTTTCAGTTGTAGTGTTTTCCTTTCCGCGTGGTTTTGGCTTTTCTTCTCACATTGTATTAAACTTGAGTTTCTTGTTTATCATACGTGTGCTTTATTAGGTAGCTTGTATTGGCCCCTCCATTTTCAGTGTAATGGTTAAATGTATTCTCTCCTTGTATCATTTGTTTGATATTAATGAATCTCGTCTTGCCTTACTTTTGTGTCACCAGTGTTAAGCACTTACATTTTAGTTTCATTTCTTTTCTCGCCTTTAGAACTCCTTAGATTAATTTCGAGGAAAAAATTATTTTAAGGAGGGTAGAATGTAACAACCTAAATAATTCCAAAAACTATAACTTTAGATATTAGGGTAGAATAGTCATCTGGTGATTTATTTCATTAATAAATTAGGATTAGATCTCATATAATCCTTAATCTTATAAAACATGTTAGAAAACCTTAAGTCATCTAAAACTGATCAGGATTAGCCAGATGGACGTAGGAAACATAATTAACTTAGTAACTGACTTAGCAGTTAAATAGGAAATAAAATCAATTAGTAAGATAATAATTAATATGGACAACTTAGAAGATTTATTTGAGACCCCTAAAATGTAATCACTTCGTCAGTAAGTAATTAGGTGATCAATTGTGTAAAATAGAGCTAGAAACCCAGTTTTGCCCCTGCAATTGTTTTAATTTATAACTTTGCCCTTAGTGTCTATAAATAGGAAACGTAGGTTCATAAACCTCTTTGGCACATCTCTTTCTTGTGGAGCTCATGGAGAAGAAGAGGGGGAAACTTCGGAATTCCAGGATGCTCAGCGGAGCAACCTCGATGCACCCCGGCAACACCCCAAGTTTAGTATACCTTCAATTCTAGTGTATTTATCTATGCTTCCATGTTGTGACCATGGGGAAAGATCATGTTTGATTGTATTCTTCCCTTCCCCATGAACCTGGTAATTAAATGGCATGTTTTAGGAGTCCAACCCCATGCTATTGAGAGCCCATCCCTTGAAGACAACCTATGTGAACCGATCCTTTTTTGGACTAACCCCTGGGACTGGAAAACCTGAATCGAAGCTTCCTTAAGTGATAAGTAATCTCTCCATTACGTTTCACCTAGAAATACCCTGATCCGAGCTTTGGTGACCTCGTCAGCGAGCCAAAGAGTCCGCTGAGCATGTAACGACCCTAACCCAGAATTTAATAATTAAAGTGAGGTATTGTGACTGAATTGTGGAATTTGGGGTCATTATGTAATTAATGAAATACTTTAGGGAGTGTGCTGTAATTAATTAAATTTATATTGGGTTGGATTGAGTTGGACGTGTGGAACACTAATTAGTGCAGTGGGCTTAAGTAATAGGGCTTAGTAATTCAAGTAATAATGTCATGGGCTAAAACTAATTGGGCTTAATATTTAATGAGCTTAAATTAGGAGAAAACGTGTTAGTTTAAGTGGGGGATAAACTGGTAAATTTATTAGTAAGTATTCTAGAAGGATTAATGAGTAAGGATAATTAAGTAATTTTATAGGAATTTGAATTAGAAAAGGGAGTTACTAAAGGATTGAGATTAGAATAGGATAAGAAAGTTTCTAATTGGTTAAAGGTCTAGATGAGTAGTATCTAAATTAATTAGGATTAGTATGAGATTGGAAGGAAGTTGAAGGCTATTTAAAAGAGAGTCTAGTAGGGGATGTACACATGAAAAAGAGAGAGAGAGAACGTTGGTAAGGGTGTTCAGCATAGAGGAGTGAAAGAAGAAAGAGGTGGCTGGGATCGAGATCTGAAAGGAAAAGGAGGTAGAAGAAAAAGAACACGTTAGGATCAACATCTAAAAGAGAATAATCTGTAACTTGCATTTTCTGTATAGCTCACTTGGATTCAGAGGTCATGATATGATATTGCAATGTATAAAATGATTAAAATAATGAGCATGTATATTGAATGATTGATCATGATTAACTAGGTATGTTGTTTGGATTTAACATGTTAAGATGGATTTGTGTTTGAGTTATAATTAAATTGTTATTGAACACTTAGAAGCATAAAAAATGTACTTTTATGGATATGAGCACGAAACCCTAGTAGAAAAACAAAATTCTGGGCTGTATATTCGGTAGATCCTCGGTACAGACCGAGACATCGACCAAACTACTCGGTAGGACACTCGGTTGATACCGAGCCATCCACCGAGCAAGTTAAACTTGCTGGACAATGTGCCGAGCCTCGATACATACCAAGACTCATACCTAGACCCTCGGTAGGTCACTCCGTACATACCGAGACTTCTACCGAGAGTCACCAGACTCTTTGGACAATCAACCGAACCTCGGCAGATGCCGAGACATCTACTGAACTCGTTGGTAGGAAGCTTGATAGATATCGAGACATCTAAGGTAGGATACCTTGGCACTTCTTTTGATTGTTTTCATAAGAATATGATATTAGGTTGGGTATAAGAGTTGAACCCTCCATACTTCTCTAACCATATGTTGTTTCTATCACAAGGAAAGTATTGTGATTGAGAGGCCAAGAAAGAAAAAAAGAGAGAATCAACACTAGCAGTCCAACACTAGAAAAAGAAGAATAAGAGGAAGGGAGATAGAGAAGTGAACTGTGGAAATAGTCATCATACACTGAACCACAATAACATGTAAGTTCTTCACTCTGTATAATTCACATGGAATAACATGTCAATTTTATATTTGGATTGTTTGAATGTATGATTAGAAAACATGATTTCATGAAAGCATGAATAATGGTCTGAGTTGATGATTTATATCTTAATGTTTAGTTCAATTATGAACAAGATAGTGTTATTTATGTTTTTGTTGTGAACTCTGATTTGAATTATGCATGAGTGAACGATTATGGAATGATGGGTTGTTGCATAGGAATCTATGGATTTTGATGAGTGTGAATATTGTTTATAATGCATGTAAGATGTTATGTGTGACTAGCATGATTTTGGTATTCAAATAGGAGTAGAAAGAACCCAGAAATCTAACTCAGATCATGCCCTTCGTACTCGTCGATAGGTGTGTCAGTATACTTGCAAACCTACCAATGGAATGTTATTAGACTGGCCATAGTGGTCGGTAGGCGCCGGTAATCCGGTAAGCCTGCCAATAGTGAATAGATTTCATAGACCATGCTTGGTCAGTAGGTTCCGGTGCACCGGTAAGCCTACCGATCGAGACCATCTTAGTTGATCGGTAAGCTTCGGTACACCGACCACCCTATCTACAGGGGACCACTGTCACACGTCGGTACACCGACCAACCTTCCGATGGAGTATGTCTTAGAAGTTGTATTTGATTGGTAGGCGTCGGTGCACCAACCAACCTACCTACGAAATTTAATTTTGAAATTGTTAGTTTTGGAAGGTCTATTTAATACGTAGGTTTGATTTATGGAATTAAAGGGAGATTGGCATACCTAAGAGGGTACTAAAGTGGGTTCCTAAGATATTGACCTTACCAAACACAAACCTTTGGACTTGACCATACTTGTTGGACTTTACAACTCCTTGTATCGATTGAAGAAACCTAAACTACTACATTCAATAATTGCATGTTGTGGATGGATACCTGTGATGATGTCCGGTGGATTGTTCGTGTGTATGGGTGCACGGGCAGTTTCCGAAGGTTGTTATCACTTGGATTCTACTGATACTTGGCCATTGGTGTAGGAGAATGTCCAGGCGGCCATAACAGGTGGGTGGGCCCATTGTGAGACTGGCATGCTATTGGTATGCTGACAGGCTGGCCTGGCACACAAGCCGTCCTACATTGATGTGGCAGTAATGGATTTTATGTGTCATCATGATAGCTCGTCTGGGTCAACCGGGCAATGAAGGATTGAGGCTGATGCAAGATGGTTAGGGGAATTGAGCCCCGTATAACCAAGTGGTGAATGTGATATCTTGTGTGACTAGTCTAGGAGTGACCTATCCATGCATCGAGATGCATGAGGAACAAACTGAGAAATAGCTTCGGAAATTGAGCCCGGTAGGTTACGAATCCTACAAAACCACGATGTACACGTGGGACTTATGAGAGTAGTATTCAACTGTAGTAAAATGAATACCCTGCAATAGTGATTACATGATATGAGAGTGTCATCCAGCTATAGTAAAATGGATGCCAAGGTAACTTGGAACCGGACGATCACCAGATTAGGACTGCATTATATTGCATTCATGTTGTGTGTTATATCACTTGTATTGAGCATTTCCAAATGCATTTACATTCCTTTCATTAATTGTTGCGTGCGTCTTTATATGTTTAATAAGTGATATCGACTGTTCAATTATGCCATATGATTTTGTGATGTGTATCATGACGTTGTCGTTATATTATTATGGATTGTGGGAGTAATGTTATTTCATGAGGATGGATGATAGAGTCGATTCTTTTTGGGCATTCCAAGCTCATGCAACTTACTCGTGTTGCAGGTTGAGGTGATGTGAGAGATGGCCATGGACTTGGACTTGGATTGTTGATTTAGTTATTTTTTTTATGTTGGATTTGAATTGATGTACTAGGATCAGATCAGTTTCAGTTTATTTGTTTAATTGAGATTTAGGCTCTTCAGAAGCCGTATTTGAATTTATTTATAGTTTACTATCTCCGCACTCTAATTTAGTTTATTTGATTTATTGGTGCTCTTGTAGCATTGGACGTATATTGGTGATCTGCGTTCCACGGTAGGGAACCCAAAGGTCGCACCTTATGATCCGTGCCACCCACCTAGGGTGTCATGCCCCAAATCCGAGATATAGGATCTCGAGGATTTATGAAGAATAACCTTTGGATCCAATTCATGGATTTGGATAGCCATTCACCATGATACAACATCACATGGTTAGTCAGAGATAATAGCACAAATCAGCGGAAGTCGAATAATTTAAAATCATAACCTCAACTCGTACTAGTTCAGTAAAAATCCACATAATTCTGAATATCTAAACTATTACAACTTAAATGCCCTGATTACGTCAAACCAAAGCTATTAAAACTAAACAATATCCATAATATGTATCTGAAAAAGGAAAATCATCTCTAAAGAGTAATCTTCCTCCCAACCCACATATTACATGAACTATTCACCTGTTTCAACGTAAAGGGTGAATTACAACCCAGTAGAGAAATCCAAAAAATTCACAACAATTACTTCCCTAGGTTTATAACAACACAGATTAGTTCATACAATTTTACTTAACAAGTAATATCACACTCACAGTGTATTAGCATGCTTAATATCGTACTAACATACCATACAAGAGATATATCATATAACACCATGTAATCCCATTACATTACAACAAAGTTCATCAATCACATACATAATCATAACACATCATAACAATCACTCACATGGTCCCACCATGATAAATCATAGGTTCACATGATCCCATCATGCATTACACCTAACACACATGGTCCCACCATGCCTAAACACAAGGACTATATGAACCCGTCATGCATCAACGAACACACCACATATCACATAATAATAATTTATCCACATGGTCCCACCATGATAAATCATAATGTCCCCATTATCCCATCATGTACAAACAATTAATCCACATGGTCCCACTATGCATTAAAACATAATTTACATGATCCCATCGTGCACAAACAATTAAACCACATAGTACCACTATGCATAACAAGTAAACCACATAGTCCCACTATGCATAACAATTAAACCACATGGTCCCACCATATCTCAACATATAATCTACATGATCTCATCATGCCTTGAAAATTGATCCACATGGTCCCATCATGCCACAACACACAATCCACATGGTCCCACCATGTCTCGTAACAACATTGAATGATTTATACACATAAACATTCACTTCAAGTCAACACTCACAAACATTCACTTCAAATCAATATATGCAAATGATGTATGATGTATGATATGATGCAAGTATGCACAATGAATGCAGATGACAATGCATATGCGAGAGTAATTAGGCTTAGCCTAACCACATGTTCATTCAATCAATCACTTCATTCTTTAAGGGACTTGCACCTACCATAGAATGTCATCATTCCTATTCTTTAAGGGATTTTCACCTCATGGTATAATACACCAGTTGAACTTATTCTTTAAGGGACTTTAATCACACGGAAGAATACTCCAGTACACAATTCTTTTAGGGACTTTCACCACACGGAAGAATACACCTGTACACCATTCTTTTGGGGACTTTCACCACTCAGAAGAATACACCAATAGGACTTATTCTTTAAGGGACTTTCACCACACAGAAGAATACACTACTACACTATTCTTTAAGGGACCTTCACCACACAGAAGAATACACCAGTACACTTTATTCTATGGTGAGCTCATATAGAGTCACACCTCATCACAATGTTAACCAGTGGATGCTCCCAGCACCACTCACAACCATTCATAGACCAAACACATAGTTAATTACATTGACTTCCAGTAGATACTCCTAGTACCACTCACAAACCACATACATATCAGATACCACAATCAATCATACATAACTAGTGGATACTCCCTGCATCACTCACATACCACACACAATTCAACCAACACAGTCAATTCCATTGACCTCTAGTGCACACTCCCAACACCACTCACTCATCACACTTAGATTTGATATCAGATTCAATCATAAACAGACCAGTAGTTGTGTCAAGCATCACTCACACAATTCAATTCTCTACACTATCAATACCAACTTTCCTAATTTCATCTTAGCGCCTATCTCTCTTTCATGAACTCTTTAGAGTCATAATCACCTCATTTTAGGCTTAAACAACTAGATCGTACTAAAAATCAAACCTATTATGTATTTCATTTCATAAGGCCATAACCATCGATTTTGCAGTCAAACTAGCCACACATTCATGTCTAAAACATCAAATGGGAACTTCCCATAAAATTTGACTCCAATTGGACTTCGGTAGATGCTCAGTACATGCCGAGCTTCCTACCGAGAATCTTCGGTAAATGTCTCGGCATCTGCCGAGGATCGGTAGATTATCCTGCAAGTTTCAAGCTTCTCGGTGGATGTCTCAGTACTCGCTAAGCTTCCTACCGAGGGCCTCTGTAGTGACCCTAACCCAGAATTTAATAATTAAGAGATTTATTGTAATTGAATTGGGGAATTTGGGGTCAAAATATAACTAATAAGGTAGTTGGGGGAGTGTGTTGTAATTAAGTAAGTTAATTTGGGCTGGACTTTGAATTAGACATGTGGAACATTAGTTAGATTATTGGGCTTGATTAATTAATCAATGGCTTAATTCAATATGCTAGTATTAGGAGAAAACGTGTAGACCATAATTCAAGTTGGGATTAGAATAGCTTATTCTAGAAGGTTTGTAGTTAGTACAAAGGCTAAGTTAGCAATTAGATTATATGAGGATTGGGATTAGCACGAAGGAGGGAGGTTACCAATTAGAGTAGAAGAAGAAATAGTAAGGTGCATGGGATTGATAATTGAATTAGATTTGGATTAAAACAGATAATTGAGATTAGTTTAAACTAGAATAGAAGGTTTCTAATTGGTTGAACAAGGAAAGATTAGTTAGGATGTTGGGGAATGGAAAGAATGAGAAGGAAAGATGGATTTCTTTAAAGGGAGGGGATCTAGGATGGAACGTGCATATCAGAAGCAAGAGGAAAAGAGGGAATTAAAGAGAGAGAGAGAGAGAGAGAGAGAGAGAGAGAGAGAGAGAGTGACAACTTTTCACGACCCGAATCCCAGGGTGTGTTCCACGAACTCATGGGCATAGCCTTGGATTCCAAGTGTGACTCTCACCCCTATACCACGCTCAACCAAGGGGTGGCATACCACAAAACAATGAAGTATCAATCCCCATGCCTCAACCATGGCATGGGAAACGATGAAATTCCCCAACCAAATAAACGGGGAATCATCCCAAGAAACTCAAGTAAACACTAAATAATGCAAGAGTCAAACTATCAATCCTCAGATAAGTATAAGAGATAAAATGAATTTCAACAAAAAGAATCGCCAATATTCGCATATGTCCTAACCAGCCCACCTCAGTACCTCGGCCCGTAATCTCTCTCCCGTCAGTCGTACTCACCTAAAATGTTAGGAGCCAGGAAGGCTTGAGCTACACACTCAATAAATATAATGTGCAACTGTAGTGTAGTGCCCAGGGTTGGGTCATTGAATGCAATGCTATGAGTTACACATTCTACTGACCAAACACGATGGCCACCTCAAACACATGAATGCATATGCATGTCATTAATAATGTGATAGCCAAATGTTCACGTTGATGCCAACTGTGCCACCATGGATCACGACGGGGATACATGGACCCATTCGGGCTAAGGTTAACAGTGGATTCTTTGTGTACAACACAGTTTTAGGGGCTTGCAACCCATGGGAAAGTCATGCCCCACCTATACATTTATTAAGGATTCACATCCACACACGGGGATGGTTCCAGGGGAGTTACACCGGGGACCTCCCTCTGTGATAAATCACTAGTCTCACACTCATTAATCAGCTACCCTCTATATATTATAATATAACACATGTGTATCTTTGGGCTCTTGGGGTAGCAAATCCCTCATCCGTAAATCATTTTAGATTTGACATTTCGTTCACTCGGAACTCCAGAGAATTCATCTCTCATTTGGACTCATCATAGAGTCCAAGTATCCTCACATCACCCATTGGTCCTTCTTAAAGGAGCCAAGGTTAGTCCAAGGTCTGAGTCTCCAGAGGGACCCACCATGCATGAATGTCCTTTTAATGCATGCAAGTATCAATCAACTACATGTATGCTCAAGAATACTTAATAATGAGTAATCATGCTTCATTCATTCACAAGGAGCAAATAAACAACTCAACGGATCAATGTGCATCGATAGTAAAGCTGAGCGTCAAACCCACCCTCAGTCATTCATCACTGTGCCTCAATCACACTCGTCGGCGGGTCCTGTTGGTGGACTTACGGACCCGCCAACCAAACACTACTGGTTCATAAACATCCGTCGGTGGGTTCGGTCAATGCCACCGACGCATCCACTGACGTATCCATTGACGCCGTTGGCGGGTCTCGTCGGTGCCATCGACGAGTCCCCCGACCAAGAATTCCAAATTCCCATGCCTGTCAGCAGATTTAGTCGGTGCCACCGACGCATCCACCGACCAAAGTCTCTAAAAATCAAGTCCCTGTCGGCGGGTTCCATCAGTGAATAAATGAACACAACAACCCATTCACTACTCATAACTCATCCTCAACATTTATGAATGAACACACACATCATTAAAGCGTAGAAAATTCCTAAGAACAAACCATAAATGCACACAATACATTTACCTTTCAATGCAAACCTTGACTCTTCGATTCTTGAGGTTGAAGGGTGCTCAGGCTAGCTCTCTACCTTCTTCTCCTTGCTCTCTTCCTCTTCTTCTCTTCTCAGCCAAAAACCCTAAACAATGAAACTAGGGTTTTTGTTCTAAAGCCCAAATCTCTAACTTAAACAAATCTGGTCCCTCCATGGTCTTGGCTCATGAGATTAAATCTCATCCACGCAATCTCACTAAAGAGAGAAAACTAGGGTGTGTGTATCAAGTGTATTACCAATGGGTTGAGTGAGTATTTCAACAAAAGTCTCATTGTCAAGAAACCTAAGATTAACCCTCATGTCGAAACATATAGCATCGCTGACATCCTCTGTGCCATTGATTGGGAACCAATCTTGCGTTGGGGCGGTGATGCCTACGAGTCCATAGCCCGATCTATGTATGACTTTATCACCGAGACCAACCCGTTTCCTTTGCCATTCGTGGAAAAGATGATACCCTCACTCTTCAGCTCGTCTCCCTTCTCTTGGGTGTACCCACAAACAGCACCCTTAATACCATCACTGAGATGGAACCCTCCGAGCGGCCGTCAGTCATGTAGATCTTACGTAGCCAAAATGCTTCTTGGAATACGGATGGTTCCCTCTCTTCCACCAAACTCTGTCCCACTTACCGCATCCCTCATAGCATCTTTCTAAAGAATGACTACCCTCGCACCAGCAACACCAGCAAGCTTACACCCTTCATGACACATGTCATGTACCGCGTTGCCTTGGTTCACAAGCTCTGCCTCCCTTCTCTCATCACCGGACATATCATTCGATATGTTCGAAATACCTGGAAAGGCGACTTGCCTTTCCCCTATTTGAGATGCCGCAATCTGAACGCAAGAAGACCATTAAACCCTTCAGGGTCACGAATCTCTCTTTGATGGGTCTTCCTCGTATGCTCAGCAACCTGTTCCGCAGCCTGCTCCTCAGCCTGGGCATCCCGATCAGCCTCTCCTAGCACTGCCTTTAGATCCTTGTGCTTCATCTTCTACCACACCGGGAGCTGGCCCTACTCTCAAACATGCCAATTTCCGGAGGGAAGTAAATGTAATGACCCGAACCAGATTTTTCCAATTACATGGGTAATCCAGTCCAAGCGTCACCTTCACCTCGTATTTCTACG
>JAUPMG010099715.1:0-12315 GCA_031762675.1 Pachysandra terminalis | reverse complement strand
GAGGAATGATGTGGATTGCCCGAGTGTTGCAGGAATCTGTAAACTTGGAGGATGGTCAGTGGGACCATGTTCTGTCGAGTGGCGAATATGTATAAATCCCTGAGGGAGGACATCAGGTTGCTGATGTACCCGGTTGGACCAAAAGGGGGAGGGGATGACTTCAGGTTTCTGGATCCCTTCGAGGCCATTGAAGTGAGAAAATGAGTTGGACTGAAAGGAGGGGGGATGACTCCAGGTTTCTGGAGCTCTTCGGTGCCATTGAAAAGAGAATACGAGAAGACAGGCTGAACCAGTTGGGATCATACATTGTTTCGCAACTAGACTGCGTTTACTTTTCCGTACTGCATACTCTGATATTAGTGTTAGCGCCTTTTGTATGATGCACGTGGCCCAATTCTCATCTTTAAAAACAATGCATTTAGTGTAGGGTAGTCTGACTATAGAGAAATATCCCGTGAGGATGGGAGAGCAATTTACATGCATTAATTATATTTGGATGCCACAATTGTACACCTTTTGAACATATCTATATATCACACTCTGTTCACAATCACACACAGCCCAAAATGCTGGAGCATGACTGAATACACTTCATAGTAGGTATACTTATTCTGGCTTTTAGCTTATGTCTGTTGTTTTACTATTTTTCAGGTTCAGGAGTATAGACGTAAAGAGAAAGTCTGGAATGGGTAGCGCACTCTAATAGATTTGATGTTTTAGTTTAGACTAAGACTGTGAAAACCTAGAAATTATTAGATTTTAATTCTAGGCCTATTTTAGTTACTTAAATCTTACTAGAACTGTTAGAACTTCCGCTAGTGAATCTAATTTTGTTAGACGCACCCGTAAAGATACGGGGTGAAGGTTGCACTTGAACTGGAAAACCTACGTAATCAGGAAATTTCCAGTTCGGGTCATGACACGTAGTGTCTGCAATACAATCCTGAGATACTCATCGTGTTGCTCCCTAGACCTCAAATAAATCAGGATGTTGTCTACAAAGATAATGACAAACTAATCCATCTAAGGTCTGAATATCAGGTGCATCAGATCCATGAATGTTGCCGGCGCATTTGTTAACCCAAATGGCATCACCACAAACTCGTAATGTCCATATCGAGTACGAATGGCCGTCTTGTGGATATCCTCATCTCTAATCTTCAACTGATGGTACCCTGACCTCAAGTCTATCTTAGAGAAGTACTGTGCTCCTCTCAACTGATCGAACAGATCATCTATCATAGGCAGAGAGTACTTGTTCTTCAATGTAACCTGGTTCAATTGCCTGTAGTTTACACAGAGACGAAGTGATCCGTCCTTCTTCTTCACAAATAGCATTGGTGCACTCCACGGAGATGTACTCGGCCTAACGAAACCAAGAGACCTTAATCTGTCTAGTTGTTCTTTCAAATTTCGTAACTCAGTCGGAGCCATCCAATAAGTCGCAAGTGAAATCGTAGAAGTACCAGGTACCAACTCGATGCAAAAGTCTATCTCTCTCCATCTCTCTCCTAGGTGGCAATCCAGGATTCTCTTGAAAGACAAAACCGTACTCTCGGACTGTGGGTATATCCTCCAAGGATAACTGTTGTCCCCCATCCGCTGTACACAAAAAGTCAGTCTGATACATATCCTTCTCGGTCCCAAGAAATGTGTGTCGCCTCCCCCAAGAAGATCAAAGACTACTGACTTTTTGAAGCAATTCACCTTGGCATGATAGGTAGCTAGCCAGTCCATGCTAAGAATTACATCGAAGTCAATCATATCTAGCATAATCAGGTCGGCCTCAAGATTAAGGTCTCATACTCTAACCACACAGGCAAGACATACCCAGTGTAGAGTAGTTATCCCTCTTACTGGGTTAACCACACTCAATGACGTCTTTAATGCACTAGAATGCAGTCCAAAAAGAAACATGAAACTGCTAGAAATAAATGAGTGAGATGCTCCGGAATCAAAAAGTACATGTGCTGGGGTATGAAATAAGTGTAGTGTACCTTTAACAATCGCATTAGATGCACAGTTGTCTCTTGGTGCTCATGATGTACTCGCCATAGCGTTGGCTCTACCACCCTGCACTGGTTTAGGAGGATCTTGTCTACCACCATCAGTCCTCACTGAAAGTCTGCAGTTCCTCTGAACATGACCCGGTTTCCTGCAGTTGAAGCACACTCTCTGGTCACACTGATAAAACTGCTACTGCTGTGACTGTAGAGGATGTCGTTGGATGTCCCGAGTCACTGGAGTAGTTGTATCATTAGGCGGAGTCCTGGTAGGTCTATCATTTCTCTGACGTCTGTCAGGGCCTTGTCTTTTCTGATACGGATGGAATCGATTGCCCTTGTCCTGCGTAGGTTTGTCTCTCTGTGTTGCAACCTGGTCTAGGTCTCTCTCTACGTACCGTGCACACTCCAGAACATCTGCCTTGAGTCTTTGAGGTACAACTCTAGATCGTACTTCCATCTGCAGGCCCTCCTCGAACTTAGCGGCCTTATCCGCTTCGTCCGCAACCATGTGCGGTGCATAACGCGACATCATAGCAAATCTGGCCTCATACTGTACCACGGTGTGAGATCCCTGCTGCAATCGTATGAAGTCTAACACCATCTGCCAATGATAGCTACTCAGCATATACGTGTCCAAGAACTGCTCCCTGAATGACTCCCAAGTCAAGGCCACTATGAGGTTTCGCTCTACCAAATCCCACCAATGAAGAGCTCCACCTTTTAACATGAAGGTGGCTAGTGGCAGTCGCTGCTCATCCGGACATCCCATGGTACGGAATATCCTCTCAACGTCTAGAAGCCAATCCTGAGCCTGACTCGGCTCACCCTGTCCCTTATAAGTGGGCGGTGCCAATTTCTTGAATCGCTCCATCCACACAATTGGAGTCACTACTGAGGATCCCGTTGCATCGTAGCAATGTCTCCTAAGATCTGGTAGACACCCACGAGCTGAGGATCCGTGCAGTCTCTAGTGCCAGAGGACGAAGCCTCCCCTGTAGCTGATCTTTCCCTTCTTCCAGCCATCTACAATCCCACAGAAAATCATTATATTTCTAATCCCACTTCATATCCTAATGTTCGCATGCATACGTGTTCATACACATATATACATGTATAATACACAATCAAACAGCACATCCTAGTTTAGATTTCTAAGTTCCTCCACCTAACTTTTGATTTCTATGTGTACCTAAGTGCTACAGTCCTCTAACGTACTTACTCTGTTAAGAACATAGCCTTTGATACTAATCTGTCACGCCCCAGATCCTGTAGCACAAATCCCTAAGTGGGATGGCACGAATCTCAAGGTGAAACCTTCGGGATTCATTTCTGGACTGCGGATCACCATATCATAACCAAGACAAGAGATGAAATAAAACTAAATTTATTCATCAACAGAGTTGTGGAAGCTTAATTACAAGAATTTAAATAAAATAGAAACAAATCAACTTGCTTCAGAAGAGCCACTAAAACTTGTTCCATAACCGAAATTTCAAAGTAGTTTATTACAACAGACATAATAATAAACATTAATCTAAGTTCCAAAGCAGAGAAATGATAGCATAGGTCCTCGATCTCACCACGTCTACCTCAACCTACAACATAAAGGTTTCGTGAGCATGGACTGCCCAATAAGCACGATTCTGTCAACAATCCTCATTATTCAACATAACCAAAACACGACTAACCAGCATAATAGAGACAGGTAACATAAGGCATAATGATTTTTAATATGAAATGAGCATGAAACATGTATGACAATCAAATGCTCTAATGTATCCTCATACAATGAATACAATTCTAATGATATGTTATGACTAATGTTAATGTGTTGTGTTAAGAGTCCCTCATTGCAGCTTCAGTAACTAATATCAGTTTGGGACAAAGTCACCACGAACAACCGGTAGCCTCCTCTTCGTTTTGGGTGCTAACCCAAGGTACGAAGGCCACCATGTACTGATTTCATGAGTGTATTATACTCAAGGTCCAGCCGACCTTATGGAACCAACTATGATCCCATAACTTATTTCGTAAGCCATGCAACCCACAGGTCTAGACGACATCTTATTTGCACCTCCAGGCACACTTAACACTTCACGTCAAACATAGTATGCATGCATTATTAATTCATAGGACCCGAATGATAGTCTCCCTCAGAAACTATCCACGTGCCCATACACGCAGATAATCCGTTGATTCCATCCTTCATGTCCTATCTTTATAAAATCAATCTAATAACGTCTTCAATCTTATTCAAACCTGAAGACAAATCAAGGAGTGTGTTCAGTAAGGTTAATAGATGCCATGGGCATCAAAGTAGGTTCTCTTAGTCTAGTTCACTACCCTTGACCTCCCTTTGATCCCAACATATCGCACCGTAAATGCCTGAACCAAACCGACCATCCAAACCCTTAGCTGTCTCCAAAATAGCCCCTTGTTGATCCCCTTGCCGGTCTACCTGAGGGTACCGATGGGCTTAATTTGCCTAGGAATAAGTCTTTGTCTGTACCCTCACCGGCGTACCAGTGGGTACCGACTGTTTGTGTTCTGCAGGTATTCATCGGTACCCTCACCGGTTTACCGGTGGGTATTGAAGCCTCAATTAAGCCTATAAATCACTCTGTCGGTAGGCTTGCCGGTGTACCAGCACGCCCACCGACAGTTACGAATTGAAATTTATAGGTATTTTATACAGGTTATTTCAATGGAAAATTACTTCTAATCATTCGTAAATCACATACAAACTTCATAATATGAAATTCAACGATTTAGACATAGGAGAAAAGTGCATTTTACATTACTAAATTCGAGATTACAATTCACATACAACAATGTACCTTTTTCTCTTAAAAACTAAAAACTAGCATGTATCCTAATGAGAACTCAGACATAATTAATTACTTACAGATTTTTGATGCAAGAACAATGATAAACTTCTGATTCTACTTCCCTCCTTCCTTCTCTTATCCTCTTCTTTTTCCTTCTCACTACTAAATTCTTTTAGGTCAGAAACTGGTTTAACTTCTCCCTTTGTTTCTCTTCTAATCTCTCAATCTCATTCTCAGATTTTCTATTCAGGAATCAATCGTATGAGAGGTTAGAGTTATAGAGAATTACTCCCCCATTCACTCCCTACTTCATGCACGTTAAAAACACCTCATCCTTGACACATTCAACACACGGTTGTGCGTTTGAATTTGAGTCCAAAGTTTTTAAATTACTAAGTTTACCCAAACTAATAATTATTTACACTAAGACCCCCAAATCTAAATGTTATGTTACAAATACACCCCTATGTCTAATTAGCTTATAAAATGATATAAACACATGCCAATTAATTATTCAAATAATTAATAAATAAAGAGGAAAATTCTCTTAGTGGATTCAAGTCATTACAACCTACTCCCCTTGAAAGAATTTCTTCCCTGAAATTGCGTACCTTAATCCTTGAATAGCTGAGGGTAGCGTTCCCGAATCTCGGATTCTAGCTCCCACGAAGCTTTAGATTAGTCGTGATGACTCCATTGAATCTTCACTAGAGGAATGGTCTTGGTCCTCAATACTTGTTCCTTCCTGTCCAACACTCGCATTGGTTGCTCTACATATGTCACATCCTTACCTTATGTAGCTGTAACTGACTCCAATTTAGAACTGTGACGGGTCGGGCTCATACTTCCGCAATAATGACACGTAACAACGGCACATGGAATACATCGTGTGTTGCCGAAAGTTGTGAAGGTAGAGCTACTCAATACGCAACTCGTCTGATACGCTCAAGCACTTAGAATGGTCCAACATATCTCAGAGCAAGCTTACCCTTACGGCCAAATCTCATAACACCCTTCATTCGAGACACCTTCAGGAATACATGATCTCTAACTGCAAACTCTAGGTCTCTCCTCCTCCGATCTGTGTAACTCTTTTGTCTGCTCTGAGATGTTCTCAATCTCTCCCTGATCAGTTTTACCTTGGCGGTGGTCTCTTGGATGGGTTCCGGTCCAAGTATACTGCCTTCTTCGACTTCTGCCCAACATACTGGCGAACGTCACGGTCTCCCGTACAATGCTTTGAAAGGAGCCATGTCGATGCTCGAGTGATATCTGTTGTTGTAAGAGAATTCTACCAAAGGTAGATGTTCTCCCCAACTACCACCAAAATCCATCATACATGCCCTCAACATATCTTCTAGTACCTAGTTCACCCTCTCAGTTTGCCCGTTTGACTAGAGATCGTAGGCCCTACTGAAGTCTAACTGAGTACCCATGGCCTTCTATAAACTCTCATAGAACCTAGACGTGAATAGTGAACCAAGGTCTGAGACATACTGACTGGCACACCATATAGTTGCACTATTTCTCGTACATAAAGTCTAGCAACTAGCTTAAAAATGTCACGTGCTAGTATATTTTTGTTTATATATTAAAAATTATATACAAATACATGTATTAACACGTGTTAATATAGTTATTGGTATCTCGATCTAAGAAGTTACTTTAGCGTTAAAATTTATATATAATAATGTTCTTTTATTTTATTAATTACAGATAAAACACTTATAATTTTTTACCTAATTAAAAGGTTTATAAGTTTAAAATAAAAGATGGGATCGTAAAAATAAATTTTATTGAATTACGCATTTTTAAATATAAAAGTTAAGAACATGCTAATTTATGAATTATTATTTCTTTTTTAAAGAATATATTTTCTTATTTAATTCTAACATATATTAATAACATCAGCCTTCACATGCAATGCATTTGCACCTTTGGCTAGTTTATTGAAAAGCTATTTCCCTCTATTGTCGTGGCATAGACTTCAACCTTCCTACTCCAACATATCCTTGGTTCCCATGCACTGCACCATCCATGTTAATCTTTAAAAAGGGGTAATTAGGAGGTATCCATCTGATGAATTGAATAATCCTTGTATTCGCCCTTCATTCCTTTCTTGCTCTCCTTTTATGATTCTTTTGGTATCCTCCTATAGATTTGCACAAAAAGACTAATCTTTTGTGAATATTATGTTGGGATATGTAAAACCCATTAAAGACTTTATTCGAAAATCTTTATGAGTAGGATCACCATAAAGTGATTACAGAAAGTAGTTACACAAATGGAGAAATAATTCATACTTTTAATGAAAGCCATTTTGAATAGTTAATGTGCTTGCCAATGTAGCCAATATTGTTGACGTGTATTCTTCAACTCTTTTCAAGGACAAGCTTGATGGGGTAGCTTTCCTTACAGTTACTTGTGTGAGAGTTGGGGTTATCCATTATCTTCTCTAGAGGACCTTATCATTCCAACCCATCATGGAGAGAGTACTTAACCGAATTGAGAAGTTGTATCATTCCCCAAATTAAATACCTTATATTTGAGTAGAGGACCTTATCATTCCAACCCATCATGGAGAGAGTACTTAACCGAATTGAGAAGTTGTATCATTCCCCAAATTAATTACCTTATATTTGAGTACGTCCAAATATATTATAAGAATCTTAATAATGAATTTAAGAATCTAAATAAAAAATAGAAATCAAGATTCTAATTATCAAAATCTAGAACCTAATTGATTTAAAGAATTTAACAAAGTAAAGCAATCATATTAAAATTATAAAAATCAAGATTTTAACTAATTATAAAAAAATATTTTAATTAATTATAAAAATAAAGATTCTATCTAATTATAAAAATTAACATTCTAATTAATTATAAAAATTAAGATTCTAACTATAATCATTAACCCAAGTATTCTAATTAATTATAAAATACCATTATCCTAATGATCTTAGGATAAGTTAACTTATTGTAATTAACAATATAAGAAATTAGATATTAGGATAATGTTACTACATATTTTTGATTTTAATATAATATTAGGATAATCTTTAGAAGATAAGTTTAAAAAACATATAAGCTCAAGATTTTATTATTTAATAAATTTTATTTATATAATTAATAATATGATAAATTTTATTAAAAAATAGATAACTAGCTTGCGACTATCACGTGTAATACATTTTTTTTATACACGGATTAACACGTGTTATTATATTTATTGATATCTCGATCTATGAAGTTACTTTAACTTTAAAATTTATATATAATAATGTCCTTTTATTTTATTTATACATTAAAGATAAAAGTAAATATAATATAATTTTTTTTAATATAATTAAAAGGTTTATAAGTTTAAAATAAAAGATAGGATAGTAAAAATAATTTTTATTTAATTACATATTTTTAAATATAAAAGTTCAGAACATGATAATATATGAATTATTATATATTTTTAGAGAACATTTTTTCTTAGATCATTACTTTAATTCTAACATATATTAATAAGATCAACCTTCACGTGCAACGCACATGCACTTTTTGCAAGTTTATTGAAAAGCCACAAGGAAATTTCCCTCCGTTGTCATAGCATAGACTTCGACCTTCCAACTCCAACATCTCCTTGGTTCCAATATTGCATTGCGCCATTCATGTTCATCTTTAAAAATGGGTAATTAGGAGGTAGCCATCTGATGAATGGAATAATCCTTGTCCTTGGTCTTCATTCCTTTCTTTCTCTCCTTTGATGATTCTTTTGGTATTTTCCTGTAGATTTTCAAAAAAGAGTAATTGTCACATCCCAATCTAGGAAATTCCCTTAGACATCCTTAAAAATGTCCATGTGACTCTCACCCCTATCTCTAGAGGTGGCTAAGCAATATAGAACACAATCAATAACCAGCCATCTTAGTTCTAATAAATAATAATAACTTTATATTAAGACTAATTAAGTCATATGAGTTCAATTACATCATAAGGAACAAGTAGACTTCTACCCAACTACTCCTAACATGCTGAACTCTCTGTGTAATCATCCAGGACTTGAAATATTATATGCAAGTCAAGTGCCTCACACACAAGACAATCGCACAAGTTCATATACAAGAAAATGATATGCATACTATTGAGTATTTGTATGGTGTATACCCACTCTAGATCACTCTCGGTTTGCCAAGGGTGTCATCGTCATCCACCCCCCAATATAGGGCACCCCCCAATATAGGACGAAATGATAAGAGATATTCTAAGTACGTACTGTAGTTTTAGGGGCTTATAACCCATCAGGCACAGTCCCCGAACCTATATGTTTTATCACAGGATGAATCCGGGGGATCACCTATCTGCAGAGAACCTCCCCAGTGGAGCATCACCAGCATATGACCTTCCAACATAACTCCACCTGATGGTTTCTTTGAGTCCTTGCACAGGGCTCACTCCTCCATAATTCACAGATCTTAATTAGGCCTATTGGGGATATATCCCCTCACCTATCACACTTCATAATCATGTCCATAAGTACTCCTAGGTACTTACTCATACAACACTCTTAAGTGCTCAACCTCTCACGGCCATCTCGACAAGGTAATCTCAATGCAACTCAGGTAATTTGGGTTCCCATTATTAATGCAAGTCATACGAACACAATGTGTCATGATTCAAATGCATATGATTCAACAAGCATGCACATAAGACACGTTCTCATGATCTAATATCAGCATACTTCACGAGGTATACTTCACACACACACACACACACACACACACACACACACACACACATATATTCATCCTCACTTCTGAACCTATGGGTGAATGATCACAAGACCATTATCCCATTAGTGTCTAATCACACCCATGCACTATTAGAGGCTAATATCAACTACATCCACACAATATAACATTCACACATCATAAGTAACTCAAGTAACATCATCTTTATCATTCATAGTACTTAACTTAAGAATTAGCATACAAGCAACACATATCATTGTAAGGTAATAACTCTTCATAGGAATGGTATAACAAGTCTAAGATAAAAATTGGGTCATGTTATGAATGATTAGGGAACTCCCTTCCCACTGTACAAGTGTCCTTAGGCTAACTACATGGATTAGGAAAACCTTAGGTAGGGGTGTGGGTATGCCTGACACCACATAACTTGACGCAATAGCTATAGCAGAATAAACTATGGAAAAAGAGGAAGAGAAAAGCAGCACAAGAGGAAGAAATGGATGCCTGACACCACATAACTGGACGCAATAGCTATAGCAGAATAAACTATGGAAAAAGAGGAAGAGAAAAGCAGCACAAGAGGAAGAAATGGACTACTATGTAAATAGGATTTTTACAAGGGGGTTGTTTGTAATAAGAAAATAGCGTCGTCGATGACTCCTTTCCTAAGTCAGTGATTGTGATGAAGAAGTAGTTCCTTAATCTTTCTCCTATTCAATTAGGATGTATTAGGTTTATCTGTCCTTATGGCATATCCAAAGCTGCTTGCTTTTTTTACTGGTACTCGCCTTTGGCTTCCTGTCTTCCTTCTGCCTCGCCTCCCTCGTAGACAACCATTTGAGAATATCCCCAATTGGGAGTTCATGCTAAGACAACCTTGTCTCCCTCCAGCCTTATTTAAGATAGGCCGACCTGACCGCCTCGCCTTCACAGTTGACGATATATCTTTCCAAAGGTTGGTCAATCACTTCAATATTCTCCCAATAGGTGCTAACAACTGAATTGGTCATGCCCACATTCACTATGGCCTCACCAGTATGCTCGACACACGCTTCTACAGCGGTGTCAGCATACCGAGAAAATCAAAACTGTGGGGATTCATCTCCCATTCTGAGTGTGGGTCCCTATGGACCTAATTAGATTGGAATTGATTTAATCTTCCATGATGTTGGACCTTCAACATACCCTTGGTACACCCTGGGGTCTGCCGAAGTCTCATTGGCCATTTTATTGGGTTTCGATGGATCCTCAATATACCGAGGATGTCTAGGCAATCTAACATGAGGACCACCTGTTGGTAAAAAATGCTCGGCAGGGGTATCTGTTTGCCAAGGTATTGTAATAACCCAAACAAAAATAATAGAGTTAATATATAATTAATAAAACTATAGGGATTAATTTAAAATTTTAGTAAGCTATCTATCATATTTGACTTTGACCATTTGTGATTGGTGGGTTGCACGATAGGAAACTAAGTGCTTCACACACAATCACAACTCTTTAAGTTATAATGTGTGGCTGGGATTTCGTAGCAACACTTAATTTAATTTAATGGTTGAGATTCAATAGGATTTAATATTAGTTCTAATCTAGTTAGGATGCATTAATTAAAAGGATAATTAAGTATTAGTTCATCTAGAACCAAATAACTACAATATATCCACTGACAGGCTAATCGGCATGCCGGTAAGTCTACCGGTGCGCTAGGCAGGGCTCAAACAGTAAATATTATGTCCTACAGGCTCACCGATACACCGGTTGGTCTGCCGGATCCCTCCTGGGTGAACCGGCAGGCTATCCGGCATGTCGGCAGTCTGCCGGTTGTCCCAAAAAACACTAATTGACTTCAAATTAATATTTAAAGTGGTTTTTAACAAAAGTATCCTTCTTACACACTTATTAAAATCAAATTCCAGATCAAGCCCAATCAAAATATAAATCAAAATACAAACTTACCTCCAATAGGATGATCATGCTTTAAAAATATAAATTTTCAAATAAAGCAACTTGTTCTTCAATTTGAAATAGTGTGCTATGTAATATTCAGTGAATATGGCATCTCACCTATATCCAAATCAAAAGTAAGGAATAATGGAATTACTTACCTTGGCTGTTCTTCATCGGATCTTCTTTCTCTTATTCTCAGTTCAAATCTGAACTGTTCTTCTTCTCCGAGCTCCTAGCTCCAGCTATCTTCTACACTCTCTCTCTCTCTCTTATAGAATGAAGATTCACACATTCTCTCTAGTGTATATATAGTTTTCTGATGCGTTCTCTAGTTAATCTAGAGTTATACTTAGTTTAGGATTATGTATTAATTAATAGCCTTTGGATAGATTTGTTTAATTACAGCCCTTGGATTAAAGTGTTCTAGATACAGTATAAGTTATCCATTGGGTTTATCCTATTTTAATCCTAATCTGATTTTAAGTCCTTTATCTTTAATCTTAATCATTAGATTAATCTAAGTGTTCCTACGAAATCCTAACCATTGATTTTAGTTATCCTAATCTCAATTGGATTACCTTGTCTAGTCTTATCCTATGTAGCTTATGATTGATTAAGGTTTATTTATCCTGAGATTAGATTAATATATTCTAATTATTATCTAATCTAGCTTCCTTATTAGTTTAGGATTAATTCCTTAATTCCAATTAATCCTAGCCGTTTAATATAGTTGGTTAAATTATGGCCTTTAGATCTAAGTTCCTACTTATAGTTAACTTAGTATTTATCTTCTTT
>JAUPMG010099704.1:0-12316 GCA_031762675.1 Pachysandra terminalis | reverse complement strand
TAATAACACTAGGAGATAAATAAATACAAGAATTATAACTTCATATAGCCTCTCCCATACATGCAATAGGATACATCAACGTCATGTTTACTTCATTCGCATTCTGAATGCTCCCAAGAAATAACAATGAAGAAATTTATTACTCTCAAAATATACTTCATGCTCTTCACCCCCCCACCCCAACCCGCCAACATCCTCCTATCTCTATAATTTCATATGCCTTCTTCCCCCATTCATACAGCGGGACATATCAATGTCATGTTTACATCATTCGCATTTTGAATATTCCCAACAATAAACAATCGACAACTTGATCATGTGTAGGTAAAAAGGAATTCCATTCCACAAAAAGAATATGGTTTGCATATAAATCTCCTGGGACAGTGATAATTAGAACACTTGCCATTTTAAATTTAACAAGTACTGAATTACTTCCAGCACATTGTTGTTATGTGGAGACTGATGCTACTGAGACATTTGGGAAGTACCAAGGTTTTAAAGACCAAAACCGGTCCCGTCCGGTTTCAGTCCGGACCGCCGGTACGGACCAGTACAGAAAATAAAAATAAAAAATTTAAAAATTAAAATTTTCAGACCGGTCGTCGGAGTCCGGAACCGGTCACCGGACCGCCGGTCCATAACCCGGCGATACAAAAGCTTGTATAGCGGGTTGGAACCGGACCGGTCCCGGTACGGATCGGTATCTGCCGATCCTTGAAACCATGGGAAGTACTGATGGGTCGAAGGGTAAAATAGTAATTTCACTTGCTGTTTTGTTTAATCCTAACTATAGGGTAAAATAATACCCTACTTTTCGTGGCTGCTCTTGTAACAATTTTTTTCTTAGCTCGTGAGAATATTGGAACTGGTGTGAATCCATGGACTTAGGCACCGCTGCCGAACCATGCAGATCGCTGTGTGTGTGTGTGATTGATTTGTGTTCTTCATCTCTATTTATCTTTCTTTCTAAACACACATATTATGGCAGATAGAAATCAAGAGAGCAACAAAAAGCTTAAGAACTAACAAACAACTTCAATGAGAAAAAAAAAATGAGAAGACTATAAACCTTCAATCAAGGAAACACAAAAGAGGGGCGAATCCAAGCAATAAACTCACATATAACGATTGCCTCTCCGAAAGCCCGAGAGCACGAACCAATCCAATACTCTGGTTCTCCGCACCTGTAAAACCGTTTCCAATAATAACAGCGCGTCTGATAACACTGTAAATCCCGCCTTCAAAGATCTCCGGCATCCCAAATGAACCGCTTGGCGGTTCGGGAAGCCTAATTGGCCTCATTGAATACGTCAAAACCCTAAACGAATCGCCTTTGACGAAGTAACAGCATAGACAAACAGACTGCTCTTGCTAATTTGCTTCGATGTCTCTGAACAATTAGGATTTCATGAAGAGTGCTTGAATTCTTCAACAAATAGAAAAGAGGTTTCTAAAATTACTTCTCTGTTTCTGTAGCTTAAATGGATTCAGAAATCTGAATTGCGCTCTGAAAGAAAAGGGATCCGCCGGCGAGAACTGTAAATTATCACTGCTGTGTTTGGTTAGTTAGAAAAGTGTATATTACAAAAAAAAATAAAAAAAAAAAAAGTTGGAGAAGGGGTTGAAATAGAGATGTAAATGGGCTGCCACGGGACGGCCCGCGGCACGTTTAGCGCGGGTCCATCGTGCTTTCGGGCTGGCATAGCCCGCTGGATCTTGCCATACATGCCCATTTTTATAAACCCCAGCACGGCACAAGGCACATGGCACGGATTATGGCGTGCCGGGCTGGGCGGGCGTGCCGTGCTAGTACCGGGCGGTGTGCTAAGCGGGTGTGCTGGGCCGCCCGTCTGCCCGGCACGCCCAAATATGAAAAACTTTATAAAAAATACTAATTTACAACTTTAAAAGGTTATACAACTCAAAAGGTTCATATAATAAAAATTTATAAGTTATAAATTATTACAACTGATAAAATTAATATTACTTAACTAATACAAGAAAACAACGATATGAGCACATGAAAAAAAAATCTGATTTTATTTATTGAATCAAAATTGTACAAAGAATTTGGGTTGATAACTACAACACGATAGTATGAGCACATCCCAACTAGGTTGGCACCCACTCACCTATCTATCATTTGCAGTTATTTACAAACTTTCCAAAAAATACAACTAAAAATTACATTGAATAAAAATAAAAACTTTACAAATTAAGTTCAAATTTTCAAACTGTACTTCAAGTGAATTTCAATCAATATTGTCTTATAAAAACTTATAAAAACCTAAAAAAATTATAAATTAAACTTATAAAAAGTATGAAAATTTATAAAAAAAAAATGTAAGTTTAAACTTATACAAAAAATACAAATTTAAATTTATAAAACTTATAAAAATATAAATTTAAACTTATAAAAAATTTAAAATTCTAAATCTTAAATATTATCTTACAATACTAGAAACCTTAAAAGGATAATTGAAACCTAAACCCTAAATATTAAACCAAAAAAAAAAATTAATAAAAACCCTAAATATTAAATATTAACCGTAAACCTTAAATTATTTTGTTGTGAGATCGATTTCTCGTTCATGACCCGTAGGGTTGGCTGTGGAATTGCAAATGGTTGAAGCTTTCTGGAGAGACCTCTTAATTTAGGCTAAATGTATTGTGGTCACCAGCTTTAGCTACCTAGTAAAACTTCATTTGGATCATTGATGTGGCTAATCAAATCATCAATGCTGATTGGGACCCTCTCTCTCTCTCTCTCTCTCTCTCTCTCTATATATATATATATTCTTAATTTTTTAGTAATATCTGCGTGCCATCTTCTAATAAATGTTAAAAAAAAGGGTTAATTTCCCTTACACCCCCCATATTTTTGGCAATTGTAGACATACTCCTGTACTTTTTGATATTCCACTTGCACTCCTTGAGGTTTGTACTACATTGCAAAGACCACCCCTTCGTTAACTTTTTATCTTATACCTGACAAAAAGTGTTATTGCTATTCGATTTTTCAAATTATATTTACCCTTGAACTAAAGCAAAATACTTGAAAAATAAAATAAAAATATTCCCCAATGTATGCCCGACAGATTTTAATTATATTTTATTACTTTATTAATATTATTGAGGAGGTAAACGAAATTCCAATCCCAAAGGTCAAAAAAGAAAGGGTACTTTTGTGTTATAAAAATTAATTTTCTGTTATTTAAATATAATTTTTAAGATGAAGTTAAAAAGGTAAATCAAAGTGCTAGGTTAACACAGTTCACGAGGTGTGTCCGTAGTTTTTAGTCTCATAGGAGAGAGATAGTATAAGTGGAATTAACTATAAAAAGAAAAAAGAAAAACACTTTGAAAATGTGCTTTGAGACTATTTTGTCTTTTTTCAAGCACGTTGAAGAGAAGGGAGAATCAAAAGAGTGGTTCTCCCTTTTAGTATAGGATATATAGATATTTATAATGCAAAATGCAATCAATTGAGAATCGGTTCATATAGATAATCGAGCTATGACAAACTATCTTCCCTTTGTGAAAGTTATGGAACATAAATTTTGGAGATTCAAAATTATCACGCAAGAAGTGGACTCCAAATAATATTTTTAAAAATAAATTTGAACTTTTGACTTAAGTGAAAAGGGAGACGAATGTTACATGAGTTGCTCTCAAATGTGTCCCACCAAGAATTATCCACTTAAATTTTAATCATTACTAAATTTTAATAATTATCTATAAGTACTTGAGAATTGTAAGACTCTACCCTCCCTACATCTATAAATAGGGGTCCTCTCTCATTCAAACGGAGGAAGAAGCCAATGAGAAGAAATACTGAAACATCTGACACCTTGAAGACTTGTAGCCTTCAAGGCACACACACCAAGGAGAAAGATTAATAAAGCCTTGGACACATACACATCAGGAGAAGAACTCTCTACAAAGAGTTAATTTCTCATAGTCATCTCTACATAGAAGAAACACGTCATCACAAAGGTTCTTCTTAATTAAAGAGAAAATCATCTTCACAATCGATTACGCGCAAAGCATGGAGTGAAGGACGCCTACACCCATTATGAAGTTAAAGAATTGCGACATCTGGCCCTCGTCTTCATCAAAGCACTCGTTAATCAGAGGATGCTCACATGATCGAGCACCATCAAGACAGTCAAATCACTTTCTTTATATCAAGAAATTACTATCTTGTAATTTGTCATCGGATTTTGTGTTGAATAAAATACAGAAAATTTTGTGTCGACAATCGCATAATTGGCCAAGGTTGTAAAGATCTCATCTAATACCATTGGCATCAACCGACACCCATCAATGACTTTCTTTATTATTTATACAAGTTAAGCATCAATGTATACATCTGGTCTTGAGAAAAACATCTAGGAATAAGTAATTAAAGTGAGTGCTCTATGCCAGGCAATGAGTCTACCCTTCTTCTCACCAAACAACTTGGCTAATAGAAACTTCTTAGAGAATCGAAGTAACGTTGCTTCTCTATCTAGGAACTCACATTGGTCTTTCTTGATGGCCAAGAAGGAACAAGCATCTCCCTTATAACTTGTCGCATCCCAAACCTAGAGTGCTCGCGTAGGAGACCCTAAAGATTTGCTAATGTAACTCTCACCCCATCTGCAAGGGAGTGGCTATTCAGCACAAAACAAAATACATATAATAGTCATTAATATTATTATAAAATATAGCGGAAGTAAAACAATCAATCAATGTTTCATGTATTTCAATCAAATTCTCAAAGTCTAAGATTTTAAAAGAAATAATAGAAAATAATATAAAATCCAATCAAAACACACTCTAACTGAAATAATAAAATAGAATCCTATTACATGTATTAATCAATCAAAATCCAATGTCTATAACTAATAACTACAATTTTCATCTTGTCCAGTCTATCCTTGTCACTTATATCTAGATCCTCCATCTGCTGGTAAACTTGAAATGTTTGCTTAGAAAGCGTAAGCTACACCAACTTGTAAGTACATAATGAGAATTGTCATTTAGGAATGGAATAGGGATAAATCCACTTTCTATGACGTACTTTATAATATGATATGATACGGATGAAATGGGAAAGAACGAGATGGGCAACAATCCCCCGGGCCCTCGTGGATCAAATTGTAGATTAAAATAATTAAACAAGTATATTATAAAAAATGGGCAAGAACGAGATGCAATGATGCCGATGTCTTGTGGACTTGAATTGACACTTAGTGTTGAAAAGTTGTGATCCACGGATATTCGGTGAATAAATTCTTAAACCTAACGTCTATTTGTGAATCAAGCAAACTTATGACACATCTCATTCAACATTCTGAAAAACTCTTGGTTTGGCACGTTTCAGTCTTGCGCCCTACCTGGATTTTCGTAAGTGTTGTAAAGAACTAGCCCAATTCTCATATGAAGTGGTCTCACTTCCACAATCATAAAGGTGAACCCATCAACTGTGCACTGCAATTAAGCACACCACCCAAATAGGCTATGTGTCCATTAAGGGTCAATAAGTCATCCTCACACATGTCATAGTTAGCACTATCTATACCATAGGGAGGAGCATAGAGTTAAAAATCCTAATGATAATGCTTACTTTGAGTCGCTTTGCAACTTGTTTTTACCCATTGAACCTAATTTCTAGGATTTTCATTCACATTGGTTGGGTTGCCAACACATGCAACTCACTCATTGAGCTTAAGTCCCATCCCCCCTTGATATTTCTTGGACTACCTTTCGAGATAAACCTTTAGTCAGATTATTTACTAAGATCTTCTTTGACCTTACAAACTCAAGTGCAATGACTTCACTTCCTATAATTTGCCAAACAATATTATGTCTCAACTATATTTCCTTTCTTTCCATTGCAGATTTTGTTCTTAGCTCGAGCTATTGCCTCTTGTGAGTCACAGTGAAGAGATACAGATGGAACTGGTTTGGTCCACAAAGGTATATCAGCTAAGAGGTTCATTAACCACCGAGGTTATCCTTGTGTCATCTCTAAGGCTATAAACTCAGATTTCATAGTGAATCTAGCATTACAGATTTGTTTAGACGACTTCTAGGAAATAACTCCACCTCCTAAGGTGAACACATAACTACTAGTGGAGTTTGTCTCATCATTATCTAATATCCAGTTGGCATCACAATATCTTTCAAGTACAACTGGATACCCACTATAGTTTATCCCTAGATCCATGGTACCTTGTAAGTACCTAAGAAGTCTGGTTATTGCAGTCCAATGTTCTCATCTAGGGTTTTGGATGTATCTACTAAGTCTACTCATAGCATATGCTTTGTCTGGACAAGTATAGTTCATTAAGAACATCACAATACTTATAATCTTTGTGTATTTTGACTGTGATACGCTAACTCCTCTATTCTTAAATAAGCAAATACTAGGATCATAAGGTGTTTCTACTGGGTCACAATCATAATGATTAAATTTCGTAAGGACTTTCTCTACATAATGAGATTGTATTAACATAAAGCTTTCAGTTCTCCTAATGATCTTGATCCCTGGGATAACACTAGCTTGTCCTAAATCTTTAGATAATAGAAATGACTTAGTTGTTTCTACTATCTCTAAGCCAGTTCCAAAAATCAGCATATCATCAACATACAAGCAAATAATGACACCAATGTTATTAGAAAATTTATTGTACACAGATCTATCAGACTCATTTATCACATATCCATGAGATATTAGAGTTTAATCAAATTTTGCATGCCACTGTTTTGGTGCTTGTTTTAGCCCATACAATGATTTAACAAGTTTACATACTTTATGTGTCACATCCCAAACCTAGAGATCTCATTAGAATCCCTAAAGATTTTAAATATAACTCACACCCCATTTCACGTGGGAGTGGTAGTCAATACATTGCCAAACAATAGAATCAATTAAGATAATTCAAAACAAAAGAATATATATATTTAATAAAATATCCAACCAAAACGATCATCAAACAGAAAACAACGGAAATAAAATATAACTAGTCTTATGTTTCAATCAAAATACCTATAAACTACTGAAATTTGATCTTAATAACACCAACTCATTAAAAACATAAAGCCAACTAATCCTATTACAAATTCTATTGAAATCATAAAACAAAGGTCTTCATTATAGCCTTGTCCTCTGTTTTGATCATCATACTCCTACTGCCCACCATCTATAGGTCCTGAAATATGTTATGCTCGAAAGTGTAAGCAACACTTAGCTTAGTAAATAAACAAGTCAAACAGTATTTAAGATTGAAGTAGGGACAATGTCACTCTTCAATGGTATTCACATAGACAAAATACAGAATATTAGTATATACAATATGATATGATGATAATGCAATGAGATATAAATGCTATGATGTGCAATGCAATATGTTGGTTCAGTTATTAATGAATGCAACGCATGTTGTGCACCTAAACAGATATAATCACCAAATGCGATCTAACAACAATCATATGAATGCAATATGCATGTTGTTTGGCATTCGAGTAGCGTATGTTCCACACCGGATCTAATCCAATACCCAAGATGTCCCACCAATGTGAATTCCTTCCCCTTAATACAAGACTGTGATAATGAATTATTTTATTTGCGCATCATAGTTTCTAGGGGCTTCGACCTAGAGGGCACAAGTTCCTCACTTATTTTTTATCATGGGGACTCATCCCAGAGCCTCACCTACTAACAAAAGTTCACTTGATCATCCATCCAACAAGACAGGCATTTGTCTCGCAAGACAAGAATCAAAGATTGGTCTTTTGGGATGGCCAATCCCTCAACAATTGCAAATCAGCCCATCCAAGATTTCTTCACCAATATTATAATTTTCATCTTATAATAGCACTCATTATAGCCATAAACTCAATATGGAATTATGTGGTCGAGTCAAGGCATTCGACCCAATACAAGGTCATTATGCTCCATAGGCATATGCTGTGCAAAGTGATTTGTGCACATTAACTAAACAAACAACTTGTGTACATGTGCAAATGTATTTTGAGATATAAAACATGATCATAATGGGTTCTGGAACCATATCCATCCAATTCAAAATATCACCAGTTAGGCAAACATAGCAAATCTTCCTCAATACGTCATATAAGCAAAATGTTTAATAAAATTGAATTCCAATACTACATATAGTCCCAAATAGGCATTGAAACATGCTCGTAAAATTTCACATTAATCAGACAAAATTCGTAAATTGTGGCTTACCTCTAACCCTACATCTAGTCTGCCATTGGGGTCATCAGCAGCGTCTGCAGTTTGCCGCTGACCCTCATCAGCTCAGGCAGTGGCCCAAAAACAATCAGTGGGCATTGGCATGCTTAGCAGCAAGCCACTTGGTTACCGACTCTACCCAGAAGCCGTAGGCACACTAAGCGGCTTGCTGCTTAGCCTGCCAATGCTTGGGACAAGTCCAGAACATCACAAAATTTTATAATTTAGGTTTTCTTAGCCATAGATTTATCAAAACACACATACATAAATTGTTTTCCGAACAAAATCCATAATTTACTTTATGACTAATCCACCTTGCTTACCTTGATACTTGTGTAATCTTCAAACCCAGAATTTTAGTACTTTTATCACGTTTTTCATGAAGGAGTAGAAGATAGAGATATGCTATGTCATACTCAAGGAATATGACATATAAACCTAGTTCATATCGAAAATAAAGTTTTACTTGAATACTTACCTCGGATTGTTTCTTGGTGTTGCGTAGAATACCTTCTTTTTTAGGCTTGAACTTCTACAACTCTAAGCTTCTCCAAGTTGTAAAACTATTGTACCTTCTTTTTCTTCTTCTTCTTCTTCTTCTCTCTCTCTCTCTCTCTCTCTCTCTCTCTCTCTCTCTCTTTTGAATAATGGTCCATACGTTCCAATCTAAAGTGTTTATATAGTTTTCTAGTTTTAGTTGTTAGTAATCTAGGAATCCTTATCTAATTTAGATTAGTATTAATTCTCTAACCTTATATTAGATTAGCAAGCTGCTACTTAATCTCTGCTAATGATTTTTAAATGTCCTAATTATAGTTAATTAATCATTAGTTCTTATCTAGCTTAGACTTTAATAGATTAGTTCTAATTTTTTTATTAATTTCCAACCATTAGATTAGATTAAATATTCCTACGAAATCCTAGCCCTTCATTATAACTTATGAGAGTTATGATTGCGTGTGATGCACTTAGTTTCCTACAGTACAACCCACCAATCACAACAGGTCAAAGTCAAACTAATGAGCTAATTTATTAAAAATTTAAGTTAATCCCTATTCTTTTATTAATTACACACTAACCCTATTATTTTAGTTTGGGTTATTACAATCTACCCTCCTTGAGAAATTTCGTCCTCAGAATTTGCTCTCCCGGTTTAAGAAGTTGTGGATACTTACTGTAGACACCCCAATTTGCTCTCCTTGTTTTTGTAGCTCCTTGAAGGCTTGGCTTGAGAATCAGTAACTCATAATCATCTTCTCAACCTAATCTCTTCCATTTGCTCAAATTCTATCAAAATCTCAAAAATCCAAGAAAATCTGAGAAATTCCTTCAAATGACCAAAATATTGGAAGTGTCACCTGTTTTATATTATGCTTAAAGTCTAATTTGGACCTCATATTCAAAATCTAGACTGAAGCACTTTCCAACGGGTATAATATCGACTAGATTTGGGATTATTGAGAAAAATGACCATTTTGCCCCTAATACTACTTTTCGGTCACAACTGACAATGTCTAGAGATCGAAAGAAGTTTTCGATTTTGGATTTGATTTTTATGTGTTAAAACCTTTAAAATAGCTGTGAATTCATAAAATTTTGAGCTTTGGAAATTTTTGGCTTATCCTGTAATTTTTTGCAAACTTTATCCGCCAAATTGGCAATTCTGGGTGATATGGCGTGTCGGTTAAAGCTTTTATGCACGTATGGCAAAGAATCTCGTCACCCGTGCTCATAAATATCTCCAAACCTTTTGAAAGTGACCCCTAACCTCTTTTCTCAAAACTATCCCTAAGCTTTTGTTATTTAAATTTTGGTCCATTTTATCTTTTTTTGAATTTCCCATTTTACCCTAAAATAAAATCCTTTATTTCATTTCCTCTCCTGGCTATAAAAGCCAGGGACGCACCAGATGGAGGCTTTCTCCATTTTCTTTTTTTTTTTTGGAAAGCAAAGAAAAGAGCAACCTAAAACTTTTCTTCTCCATCCGAACCACTCAACAGCGCTACAAGCTCTCTACGCCTCCTCCAATCATTTCCGATGGAGTATTAGTAGGAGTTAGTCTGTGTGTTGTTATGGTAATGTGATAGTAGTGGGTTAGTGGTAAGTAGTTATAACTTACTGTCCTTTATTTCAGCAATGTTATGGTTCTGTTAGTTATTCTCTGCAGGTTGTAACAGAGATTTGTAGTAGAAGATTATCTTTGAAAATCTAAGTAAAGGCTTCTCTGAAGTTATTGGAGGTTGGGTTCTCCTTGAATTGAACTCTTGTTACCATTTTTCCTTTTATCCAAAATAAGCATGAAGAAAAAGGTTTATATCGGTTTGGTATCAGAGCGCGGTTTAATGGCAGACTTTTGAGACACGGATTCTTGGGAAGATACCACTATTCAACGGACACTTGAAGAGATTCTTCAAAAATTAAAGAATCTTGAGAACAGGGAAACAGCCCTTGAAGGCAAGCTTAAACATCTAGCGAATGTTGTTCACAAGGAGAAAGGCGAAGCTTCCATTGTGCTGAAGGAGAAAAGTCTTCACGTTCGGGAATTAAGGGTAATATTCACTCTCGAACTGTTAGGCTTAACTTTCCTACGTTTGAAGATGGTGATCCTTCCAGATGGATCTACTATGCAGAACAATTTTTTGCTTACCAACATACTAACCAAGAGGAACGATTAACTGTTGCTTCTTTTCATTTGCAAAGGAAAGCCTTGCAGTGGTATAGGTGGTATGAAAGGTCTTAAGTTTATCTCTCGTGGTGGGAGTTTGTTACAACCTTAAATGATCGGTTTGGACAACCAAATATGATGGTCATGCAGGTGTGCTTGCAAAGCTCCACCAAATGTCCACATTATAAGAGTATCAAGTGGAGTTTGAGAAGCTTGCCAACCACATTGAAGGATTATCTGAAACTTTTCTGACCAACTGCTTCATTTGTGGTCTAAAAGATGATATTCGTCTAGACATACAAATGTTTTGACCCACTTCGCTTACGACCGCTATTGGTTTAACTCACCTCCAAGAAGAGAAGGTGGCTGCAACTGCCAAACCGCCTTCAACTATGGGTTTAGATGGGCCCCAATAAGATCCTATGTGCCAACCATCAAAAGAATCACCTCAACAGAAGCTAAAGAAAGGAGGGAGAAAAGGGTTGTGCTATAATTGCGACGAGAAATAGCATCCGGGACATAGATGCAAGACGCAAAGGTTATTTATTATTGAAGGGCCTTAGCCTGGTGAGGAAGCGGAGGAGGAATTGTCTCGAATGACACTTGAAGAAGAATAGTCGAGTTGTACCGAAGCTACTCGTACAATGGACTGGAACTTCAGTTGAAGATGCTACCTCAGTCAACTTTCAGAAGCTTCAATGAACGATTCCAACACTTCAACCTTGAGGATAAGGTTGTTCTCGGCAGGGAGGTGTAATAACCTGAACTTTATAGGGATTTATTTTTAATTAATTAAAATATAGGGGTAATTTTAAATTTTAATAAATTAGTTTACGCCTTTGACTTTAACTGTTTGTGATTGGTGGGTTGCACAATGGGAAACTAAAGTGTTTCATACACAATCATAACACTTTAAGTTATAATGTGTAACTAATATATGTAGGAACATTTAAATCATAATTTAAAAGACTAATTAATATTATAACCTAGAGTAATTAATAAATTAAAACTATAGGTAATAAACAAAGGACATTTCAGCTTAAATAGAAACCTGGTTTAATAGATTAAACTAAAACTAACCAAGCAGGACTTAGCTCTAATAATTAATTCGTTGGACTTAAGTAAAGCCCAATAAGATAAAACCCATATAAAATTAAGCCCAATTAACTTAATTAATAATAATTTTCGTATTAATTAATACCTGTTAATTAAAGGTTAACTTATAGTACAACTAGGACACTAGACTAAGGTTAGAACAACCCCTAATATTCCTAATATAACTAGAAGACTTAAAATCAATGGTTAGGATTAATTAGACTAATTTAAAGATCAAGATTAAAAGACAAATAACCTAATCTAATTAGGATTAACATAGGATAAGATTAATCATCAACTCATACTAGAAC
>JAUPMG010099683.1:0-12316 GCA_031762675.1 Pachysandra terminalis | reverse complement strand
ATAGACCTTTATACCCAGTATATAGGACGCTTCTCCCAAATCCTTCATGGAGAAAGTTTGAGAAAGCCACACTTTAATAGTAGATAACATCCCTCCATCATTTCCAATCGGTAGGATGTCGTCGACATACAGGACCAAGAAAATTACTGCTTTTTCTTCCGTTTTCTTGTACACGTGGATCATCCATATTTTGGAGGTAACCAAAAGATTTGATTGCCTCGTTAAAACAGATGTTCCAACTTCTAGAAGCTTGCTTAACTCCATAAATGGATTTTTGCAATCTGCATACCTTTTGGCTTTCACCTTCGGCTACTAAACTTTTCGGTTAACGCATGTAAATTTCTTTCTCTATGTTTCCATTGAGGAAAGTCGTCTTTATATCCATCTACCAGATTTCATAGTCGTGGTATGTTGCAATAGTCAACAAAATTCTAATGGACTTGAACATGACGACCGGTGAAAAGCTTTCCTCGTAATCAACACTCTGACGTTGAGTGTATCCTTTCGCCACCAGTCTTGCCTTGAACACGTCCACTTTACCTTCTGAGTTTAGTTTCTTCTTGAAGATCCATTTGCACCCAATGGGAATTATTCCCTCAGGAGGATTTACAAGTGTCCAGACTCGGTTAGTATACATGGAGTTCATTTTTGATTTCTACGCTTCAAGCCACTTTCTCTTTATCGATGTCTGACATCACCTCTTCGCAGTTAGCATGATCATTACCTTCCACTAGAAGTAGCTCCTCTCCCTCCTTCTGTCCAAGATATCCCAGATATCTATCAGGGGGAGCAGAGGTTCTATTCGATCAACGAGGAACTTTTGTACTTTACGCATTTACTACTACAAGCTCCACGTTGTTTGTTTGTACAGCTTGCTCGGTGTCCAACACCTCCGCCAGATCTATCTTTTTCCTAGTGCTGAATTCTGTGAGGAACTGATCCTCTAAGAATTCGGCCTGTAATTGGAAACAAACACCTTTTGTTCCTCTGGGTGATAGAAATAGTATCATATAGTTTCCTTAGGATACCCTACAAACCTACAAACGTGAGTCGTAGATTCCATCTTGTCAGCTTCTTGTCTTTTGACATGAGCCCGACATCCCCAAATCTTAACATACTTAAGACTCGGTTTCCGTTCATGCCACATCTGATATGGCGTAACTGGCACAGATTTAGTAGGAACCTTATTTAATAAATGAGCTGTGGTTAATAAGGCATATCCCCAAAATGAAATGGATAAATCAGTGCGACTCATCATCGATCTGACCATATCTAATAGGGTCCAATTTATCCTTTTCGATACACCATTTAATTGTGGCGTAGCAGGAGGAGTTCACTGAGAAAGTATATTGTTTTCCCTGAGATGCTCCAAAAACTCCGTGGATAAGCATTCGCCTCCTCGATCTGATCGAAGAGCCTTAATACTTTGCCCTGTCTGTTTCTCTACTTCATTTCTAAATTCTTTGAAGATTTCAAAAGAATCAGACTTGTTTTTCATTAGATACACATACCCAAACCTAGAATGATCGGGTGAAGGTAATGAAGTAGTGAAATCCACCTCGAGCTATGGAACTCATGGGCCCACACACGTCAGTATGTACCAGGCCCAATATGTCTACAGCTCTTTCCCAATGTTCAACAAAGGGTGACTTGGTCATTTTGCCCATGAGACAGGATTTACAAGTTGGCAAGGGCTCCAAGCCCAATGTGCCTAAAAGCCCATCTTTGACCATCTTGTTAATCCTCTTCCCACTAATATGACCTAGTCTGAGATGCCACATATAGGTTGGGTTTTCATCTCTTAGTCTTTTCTTAGTTATACTTTCATTTGCTATGTTGTTAATTTCACCATCTGTTTTTAAATAATAGAGATTGTTCATACTTGTGCAACCACCAATCAATTCAGAGTTGAAATAAATATTACAAATATTGTTCTCAAAAACCATTGAATAACCATCCTTTATTAAACAAGGAATATAAATAATGTTTCTAAAAACTGCTGGCATAAATAAACAATCTTTTAAAATCAAAACATGCGATGATTACAACTCCAAGTGAAGGTCTCCCACGACTAATGTAGCAACTCTTGCTCCATTTCCCACTCGAACCGAGATCCCCCCTTTATTCAGTCTTCTGCTTCCCTTTAGACCCTGCATAGTATTACACAATTGTGAGCTAGCACCAGAGTCTAAAACCCAATCTGAAACAAAACGGGTTGTCAAACAACCAATAACAACAAGAAAATTTGACATACCTTCTGAAGGTTTATCCTTGGAAGCCAGAAACTGAAGACAGTTCCTTTTCTAATGCCCATGTTGACCGCAGTGAAAGCATTTCCCTTTCTCAGGTTTCTTCCCTTTATTTGGCTTCTTCTTCGCTTTCAAAAAAAGAATTTGGTTTGCTTTTCTTCTTCCCTTTTGAGGTCGAAGGCCTATCCACTACGAGCAGCAAACTCTTAGACTTTTTCAAGGTCCCCTCAGCAGTGTTCAACATGTTAAGAAGCTCTGGAAGAGTTACTTCTAGTTTGTTCATGTTGAAGTTCACCACAAACTGATCAAACGAGTTAGTGAGCGACTGTAGAATGAGATCTACAGGTAGGTTATGATCCAAAGCACACCCCAACCTTTCCAGCTCCTCAACTAAGTTGATCATCTTAAGGACGTGGTTCTTAACCGACAACCCTGCTGGCATTTTGGCCCTGAAAAGCTCTTTGGACACGATGAACCTAACAGTGCGACTGTGCTCGCCGAAGAGAGGCTCCAGGCACTGCACTATCGCATATGAACTCAATAGCCCTTTGACTGTTTCTGGAGCTCATTGCTCATCAATGCTATCAGATAGCACTGAGCTTACTTATCATCGTCTATCCATTTCTAGATCGTGACTCGCTCCTCATCAGTATTGGCCTCGTAGGCCACGGGTATTGGACCCTCTAGAAGATAGTCTAATTTGAGTGATGCTAAAATGAGTTTCAGTATCCTCAGCCAATCCTAGAAGTTAGGTCCGATTAAAGTATTGTTCTTAAGAACGTTTTGCAATGGTTTAGACATTTTGATGTCTAGATAAAGAAAATACATGAAACGAATAAGCTAAGCAGAAAAGTAGTGTACATTATTATTTAGATTTTAGGGTCTTTTATAAATCTAAATGTACTCCCACTAAAATTTTCAAATCTCACATCCCTCTTAAGAAACGGGTACATTCTAAATGTTCCTTGTGGGGAATTGGATATTCAACAGTGTCAGCGGGCCTCACACTATCAGGTATTGGCCTACCAAACCTTCATGGACAAGTAACTCTTACTACTTACCTTTTGGGTAAGATCCAATTCTTATTTGGTCTCTAGTTTGCATGAACCTCACACTATCAGGCATTGGCCCACCTCCTTAGTTAAGTTGCACCCTCTCAGCTTGGTTCAAGCTAGTCCTAATAATCCCCTCACACTATCACGTATTGAAGCCCACTAGTCTACTCTTTGCATGTTAGCTAAAATAAAATAATTCATTTAGAGAATGATTTCCCTGGCACTCACACTATCAGGTATTGGTCATTTTAGGGCTTATTACACTCTATTTGGAACTTGTTTCCTGGTGGAAGACCACGATGATCCATATCTCATACGATCACATTGCAACTTAATATTTGGTTGAGTCTCATCGTGTAATTATTTAATTTGTTTTAACGTGCATCTCATACATATAACAAAATAAATAACGCCCCATACACGCATGCTAATGGGTTAGGATGATCATGGACTTTTAATTTCGATTCGACTCGAGCCACAGAGCCGAATCTAAGTTTAATTAGGATGATCATCACGTATATAATTTAATCATAACAGCTTATGCAAAGAATAAATTAAATGGCAACATGATTAATCCTACCATGGAAATCTAATTGGACCACTAAGAATTTTATTTTAGAAAATTAAATTCTTCTATTTGAATATCGACACTTCCTAATCTAATTAGGAAACTAATCATCTATCCTTATCTAATAGGGAATATTAGTGTATTTTAATCTAATTAGAATATAAATTTAAAATTAATTAAATTCTATATCTATTAAATACTATCTCATAATATTTAAAACAGCATTTAATTAATTATGAATTATTATATTTCCATTTCTATTAATATTATCTAAAAAAATTAAAATGGAATTATTCAAAAACATATAATTTCAAATTCATGTATTTAAAATAATCATTATCTATAAATCATTATCACATAATAATTTAAAATCTTTATTTCAAATAATTGCATATTTTCGAAATCTGCTAAATCTTGATTTGAAAATTTAAATTTGAATTTAAAATTTAAAATTCAAAATTTCAATTTCAAAATTGATTTGATTTGGTAAACGTCCAAATTTTTTCAAATCCCACAAATTTTAATTTAAAATTTAAAATTCAAAATTTGAATTTCAAAATTGATTTGATTTGGTAAAAGTCAAACTTTTTTTTTAAATTCCACAAATTTGAATTTAAAATTTAAAATTCAAATTTTGAATTTCAAAATTGATTTTATTTGGTAAAGTCAACCTTTTTTCAAATCCCAAAAATTTGAATTTAAAATTTAAAACTTTAAATTTGAATTTCAATTCCCACAAAATCTGAAGTCCTAACCGAATCGAGTTACAGGGGTATCTCTGGGATACCTTCGATAGCCGAAACAACCGACTACGACCATCACCGCATGGCCACCACCGCGCAGACTAGCAACAGCCCAGTGGCCATCAGCCCCTATCCATAATTTAAAGTTTTCGTATTCGGGAAAATCCCAAAATAAAAATATTTCGATTTTCCTATGATTCAACATTCCGTGAAACATAATCACAATTATTTTATGTTGAATACGGATGTGGCTCTGATACCAGTTGAAGGGAATCGGGATTTAAATCTACAGATTTAAGCAGCAGAAAATAAAATTTATAATTTAAATTAATTTAATCCTCAATTGCCTATCCCTTAATCCGTCCATAATATACGTAAAATAAGTAATTTTAATCAAAAACAATCGATTACCTTTTTTGTTTGCTTCAGCCTCTTAGCCGGTTGAATCCCAAGGTGTGATTTCTTGGGGTTCTCCAAAGAGCAACGTATGTGTCCTGCCTCTAACGATATACATGAAGTATTATCTTTGATCAGTGGTTTTTCAGGTTCAATCGTATCTGATACGAATTACTGAAAAAATCTCTAAGGGAGATAGGGTTTGGAATCCTATGATAGTAGGTGATAAGTCATGGATTGTCACATAGTATACTCTTATTTACATGACTTATCTACTATTTTCTCATATTAAACCCTTCATTTTACATAGGATTTACCAATTTTATTTTACCTTTGCACTATATTTTAGTTGTCTTAATTATGCTTAATTTGTTGATGCAGAGGTAATTATGGAGACCAATCTT
The DNA here is from genome assembly GCA_031762675.1 of Pachysandra terminalis. Lineage (NCBI taxonomy): Eukaryota > Viridiplantae > Streptophyta > Magnoliopsida > Buxales > Buxaceae > Pachysandra > Pachysandra terminalis. The sequence continues at coordinate 6,901 of JAUPMG010099683.1, read as the reverse complement.
GGTCAATGGAAATCAGACCAAGATCAGTTCGGATTAGATCAGATGGATCAGCTTAGACGGGTCGGATTAAGCTCAAAGGGAATGAAATTATAAAGAAGAACCAAGGCTTCTAGAAATTCCTAGCTTGATTGGTGTTAAATTTTCGTGAAGATTTTCTCCACAAAAGAGGAGGTTTCTATTTTGAGTTTAGGAAAGTTACCTTCCAGAATTGTACTGAACAGATCTTGGTATTTTGACCATAATTCAATGTAGAAAAGTCCAAATAAAGTGATTTCGATGGATGTGGAAAGATAAGAAGTAGATCTACAATATGCGTCAAGACATCAAAGTCCCATTCGATCGTTTGGAAGGTCCAATTGGCAGTACAAGAAGAAACTCGTGAAGTTTCCTGTTTGGAGGACTTCAAAGGGAAGTTACTATTTTCTTCAAGGTTTTCTTTCTCAAACTTAGGAGGATGAATCGGAGCTCTATAAAAGGGGGAAGAATCATTAGTTTAAGGATCCATTTTTCTCTTCTTAATTTTCTACTCAATTTTATGTATTTTTCTTCTTCTTCCATGGAAGCCTAATTCTCTGCAAAGGCTAGGGGTCAAGTCCCTTGTAATTATTTTATTTAATGAAAATTATGTTTTAATTGTTAATCTATTTTTATTTATTGTGATATATGAATTCTTCATTCTTTCTATGAGTTCAATCATGTTTTTCTCATCATTAAGAAGAATTTCTTATGATTTATAATAGGAATCTAGAATTAAATTGAATGGATTTTTCTAAAAGTATTCTAGACACGTCGTGAACCACGGTTACGAAGTGTTCCTAAATTATTTTAGTTCATCCAAATCAAAGGTCTTCATAGCAATCAAAGCATATAACTTATCCGAGTTACAATGAATTCCATACCGGTTCAAGGAACTGTCTCGATGCCTGCGCATTCTCACCATTAATGTTAATTCCTTTTTATTTAATTTTATTTATCCCTTAATTATTCCCTTTTAATTACCCGTAATTTTCCACTCTTGTTATTGTTCTTAACACTCTTTTGTCTCAAATTCCGTGCTCTCTGTGGTTCAACCTCGGACTCCAGAGAATTATATTTCTTCGAACTCCTGCACTACTGAGTGAGCAAGCAGTAGGTTTCCAAAACCTATTTAGGAAACTCCAAAAAACGTCAAGAGAGAGGGGGGAGGCTTGCTCTTTATATATATATAGCCTAGGGTTAAAAAACTAGCCTCATCTTTCTTGTTAATTGCACTTTGACCCCCGAACTTCTAAACAGTTCCGCATTCCTCCCTATTGTTTCTAAAAGTCTATTTTGAGTTCAATACTTCTTTTGTGTGTGACCCATTAGGTTCTTATCCAAAGCTGGATTGTAGAAAAAATTAATTAATAAATTAAAACTAAAATTACTCCAATTTTTCCCCTGTAAAGAAACAGTTTCTTTACGGCATTTCCACTAACTATGGTTAACGTCCACCAACATGCCATAGCTATATCCAGTTGAAACAAATTTAATATGGAGAACCTTCTCAGTTGTAATTACCGTGTTATTCGATCTTTCTATCTTTGTGATCCGAAAAGAACCAATAGGGTATAGACTAAAAGTCAAAAACCCTAGTTCAATCATATATATTTGATTGGTAATATAATTCATCTTGTGATACCATTTGGAATCTCATCCCAATCATCACACTGCCCTGGCCAGAGACTTAGTTTGAATTATATTAAATCGAATCACATAGGACACATCCCTCTTTGCTGAGGGTGATAGATCCTATCTTGCATACTCGAGTGTTCACTTAGACGTTTCACTTTATCCAATGAATACCTTTGAAGTTTCATGGTTAGAAGACAACTCTTAGTATTATCAAAGTATAGCAATCCATCTAAATGACCACCCAATACCTCAAGTCTGAAGATCACAAGCACCATCACAACTTAGACTTTCCACTTTTATTTTATCAAAATTACCATGTGGAATATCAAGGATGATCACGCTCAGGCCCCTACTGCAACTTAGTAAGTCCCCTCGTGGTTATTCTAGAGTCTCACATGAACGATTTTGAGATTCACCGTTCTCTAAGAGAAAACACCCCACAAGCTAGTCTAACCGAATCGTCGAGTACCAATTCGACAATTCTGAATGACTAGAAACATTTTGGATATTGGTTACCAAAATGTCTACGATCTCATTCCTTTTAATCAGCATTAAAAGCTAAGACATTTTCAACCCAATATCCATGGTATCTAACAACAACGAGATATAATATAGAAAGATATCATAAAGCACTTTAATTAATAAATACTTGAGATCATCTTTTTACAGAAACTAGCCACTAAAAGAAAAATCTAGATTGACTGTAGTGCTCATCTCCAACACTTCTGCCATGCTTAACATGGCTTCATGCGAATTTAAGCATCTCAGGAGCATCCCATTTGGATTTTTCCTGTATAACTCGCCAGCCACCATCACATACTTGTTTGACGCAATTTTTAACTTTTTATCACTCCTTAAGTTAGGAGTTCTTAAGTATTCCATAATTGGAACGCGTCAATCATTAGGTTGTGTCTCAATTGCCACGATATTCAAGAATTCAATCCTTCTTTTGACAAATAGCTAATACCTTTTCTAAAACGAAATAGTTCTTTCGGTTATCCCTTCAACCATTCTTAATCCTGATGCTATCTGAGCCATCTCGTTGGCTTCTTCATTTTGTTGACGTGGGCAATAAGATAATATTACATCGTCAAATTCTTCTATCAATTGACAACTTGTACCATACAAAGGCATGAGTTGCAAACTTAGGCATTTATATTGGCCCCCCCCCCCCCCCAACTGGTTGATGACTAGTTGAGAATCTCATTTGATCAAAACATTCTTCGTGCCCCATTTCAAGTAGAATTTTCATCCCTATTATCAATGCTTCGTACTCGGCCTGATTGTTTATGCAGGTGAATTCTAACTGGAACGCATGTTCCTGCTTCTCTCCTTCTGGGAGTATGATGATTAAACCTCTCCCATTAGCAGCTTTTGTTCTAGAGCCACCAAAAATTAACATCCACAGTAGCAACTCTACCATGTTTGACTCACACACTATAGATGACCCCACCGTAGGATTGGCTGAAGGGTGGTCGACCAAGAAATCTGTTGTCACTGATCCTTTCACTGCCTTCTAAGGGATGTAAATAAATGTCAATTCTGACAAAGCTAGAATCCATTTTCCTATTCTCCCTCTCAAGTATGTTTGTTCAACATGTACTTAATTACATCAGTTAGGGCAATTATTAATACTGTGAAAGCTATTAAATAATGTCTCAATGGCCGTATAGTATAGCATCAAACAAAGTTTGTCAACGGCTGTGTACCTCTGCTCGACCGGTAACAGAAATATGCTTAGGTAATATACCGCTTGCTCATGTTTTTGTCATTTTCTTGTGCTAAATCCCAATAGATTTTTCAGCCGCTGATATGTAAAGCTTCAACGATTTTCCTTTCATCGGGGGAATCAATACTTGGGGATTTTTCAAGTAATTTTTAATAGCATCAAAAGCTTTTTGATGTTGTTCTTCCCCCTTGTACTCTTCTTCTTCTTTAAGCCTTAGTAAGGGAGAGAAAGAAACCAATTTACCAGGCCGAGTTAGAAAAAAACTTTCGTAGGAAATTAATTTGGTCAAGGAATATTTGTAATTGTTTATTATTTTCTGGTGACTTAGCTTCTATGATAGCTTTTGCCTTGTTTTTATCTATCTCAATCCCTCTTTGATGCACCAAAAATCCCAAGAAATTTCCTGTCGATACCCCAAATGCACACTTTAAAGGGCTCATCTTCAACTTATGCTTTCGCATCCTTTCAAATGAAGCCCTCAAATGTCTAAGGTGTACTGTTACTTTTGCTGATTTGACTACTATGTCATCTATATAAACTTCCATATCTTCGTGAATTAGATCATGGAAAATGCTATTCATTGCCCTTTGATATGTGGCCCCGACATTTTTTAATTCGAGTGGCATTACGATCCAGTAATACAAACATGTTGCTCCCGACCCCCTAAATGTGGTTTTTTCCACATCTTCAGCTGCTATGTTAATCTGATTATAACCGGAAAGGCCATCCATGAAGGATAATATTCGGTCTCTAGCTGCCCTATCGATTAGCAAATTGGCCATTCGCATCGGATATTCATCCTTGGGAGTTGCCAAATTAAGATTCCTAAAATCAGTCCATACTCTGATTTTGCCATTGTTTTTCATGACCGGCACTACATTTGAGAACCATTCCGCAAAACGGATAGGTCGTACGAACCCTCTTTAAGCAATCTTTCAATTTCTTCTTTTACTTTTTCTGTAACCTCCATAGTCGTTTGTCTGGTTAGTTGTTTATGAGGTTTATAACCCGTTTTCAAAGGTAACCAATGCTCAAAAAGTTTTCATTCTAAACCGGGTAACTCATGATAATCCCAAGCAAAAAATTCTCAGAATTCAGTAAGCAGTTCTATTAACTGAAATCTAAATTGCTCAGGGAGCATACTACTTACATAAATTGGCCGCTGATCGGCTACACTACTTAACTCTATCTCTATCAAAGGGGCTTGTACTTTGGCCTTTACATCATCCATCTTTTCAAGAGCCACTTCAATGTCTCGCATGGATAGCCCTTCTTCTGAATCCATATCATCTTCTGTAATACATTTGGTCAAATCAACCAAAATTTCTTCATTTAGTTGCCTTTCATTCATAAAAGTTTTCAATCGCAGCATGGTGGCCGTAACGACAGCCAACCTCTCTTTCTTTCTTTTATCATCATTCATCATTGTACTTCTTCAATTTTGAAATCCCAGCTTGACTAATAGGGAAATATCGCTGTCAGCCATGCTTGTGTTTGATCTTGTCCATGGTTGACCATTACTAAAATCCCTATCGAACTACCATTGTTCCTACTTGTAAATTTCACTAGTCCTATCTCTCTATAGAGTAAGGCTTAAGCTGAGTTAGAGTCTGTTAGAAACGGATGTCCATCTGCCTTGATAATTTTTTCTTTGTCCTCATTCCAAAAGATTAAAAAATGATGGAGAGATGAATGAATGGAAAGATTATAATGGATCCAATCATGCCCTAAAAGCGCGTTGTAACTCGAGGATGACTCCACCACAAAGAAAGCAGTTAAACCTTTCTTCCGCCCAATCTCCAATTCGATTGGTAGTACTCCTTGGGTAGTTGAGATCCCCCTGCAAAGTTACTGATCGTTATCTCGGTCGGGATTAAGTCAATCATTGTTTTGCCCGCTTTTTTCATTACCCTATTGGGTAATATATTCATGGCTGCATCGTTATCAACCAAGACTCTAGTGATAAGGATGCCGTCCATATGCACATTAATGTACAATTTCTAAAAATGTTAAGACATCCTTAAGGATGGCTTTTCAAAGGTTACTTTATATGCCTTACCATCGAAATTAATCATGGGTTGGTAACTTTCACCTTTCAACCTCACCTGCTTTGCTGATTGTTGTTGTTCTTGAGAGTTGACAAATACAACCACTGTGGTTTTTTAGTCCTCCTCCTCCTCTCTATCCGGTTCATCATATTCCTCTTTTCCTTAGAATGTGACCGGTAGCATGAAAACCATGTTGCAATCCATGATTGTTGGGGGAAGCGATCCAAATTGAATAGTCTGGCTTCCTTTTATGCTGACTTTCTCATCCTGAAATTATCACTTATTAATGAAGATTGTTCTGAGGTGTTCATAGCTTGAAACTGTGCCAATAATTTATCTGGTAATAACCCTTCATCATCCTCCATGAAAGTAAGTTCTAGAGACGCTTCTTTCTTGTCTTGATTTTCTAACGGTTTCTCTTTATTTGAAGCCACTATTTGGATCTTGTTTTTCGCAGAGGAGTTACTTACAACCATCATTCCTCTCTGATCACTTTTTTTGACTGATATTCTCTGATGGCTGCTTGCCCGCTTTGCCAACGTCTCTTCTGGGTCCGAGTCATCTCATCTTCTGATCGGTTAACTGGCGCCCCCCCCCCCGAGGGCTTGATCATTCTTAGATTGACGTTGTATGAGCGGTTCTCTCTGTTTGGTACCATCTTTCAAGAGGCCCCTGATAATGATTTAACCTGTATTGCTGAGACGGTGGCCGCTATGGCGGACGATAACTGGCCCCTGCATGCCTAGCTTGGTTTCTCATAACTTCATGACATCTCTCACAAGTGTTATGAGTTTGACTAAACTCATATTGAAAATCGAAATGGCCTGGCGGGAAGACTAGTCAATCATCAAAGCGATGGTTGTCCCGAATTATTCGCCTGCCTTCATTAGTTCTATTATCTCTGCAGGAGACCTTGCCTCTTGATACTAGATCAACTTTCAGTCGAGGGTTCCTTAGCTTGGACCCAATCATATTTCTGGGAATGTCGCTGGAAATGGATCTGTATCTATTTCCATCACTTCTTTGCCTTTATCAGGGAATTAGAGTAGCCCTCGATCAATAGTGTCCCATATCATAGTACGAAAAACCACACAATCAATGATTGAATGCGTTCATGATCATGCCACTTACAATATTATCCTTTTTTCATCTCATTGGCCGATGGAACTTTATGTTCTTCTGGCAGCCTGATAAACTTGCATCTTAAAAGATAGTCAAAGATTTCATCGGCCTTTGATATGTCAAAAGACAAATTTCTACCTTTTTCAAGGAAGTTTTGCTTTCCTCATGTTCGTGTATCATCAAGTTTCTTCTCCAAGGTTGTACAGGTAAAGTGTTTATTAGTGTAGTGACCCAAAACCCTTGAGGGAATTTCTGCCTTTTTAAATTCTTTTATTTAATTGATTGTTTTAATTAGTATTTAAACATAAGGTGTAATTTGATATCATTGATTAGACTTAGGGTGTAAATT
>JAUPMG010099672.1:0-12316 GCA_031762675.1 Pachysandra terminalis | reverse complement strand
TTGTCTTATCTAGGAATGACGGCAGGATGGTGACGTTGCTCATTGGAACTTGTGTGAAAGTGACACATGTCTGCAGAGACAGTGTTGCTCAAGTTCCACAACAACCTTTTGCAGAGCAGTTTTTAAGGTTTGAAATGATTTGGTTTCTTTCTCTGACTGTGACTTAGACGTGTTGGAATACACGTATCCCTCAAGATATTTTCCATGATCACGTGTCACTCTTAGCACTCGAGGGTCCTCCTCTAAACACTTGGCCGAGTGACACTTGTCCTACTGAGAGTGGGAAACTCTACAAATACCAGTGCCCATCCTCTATTGAAGAGGATCTGAAACCTCTGATCCAAAGCTCTGAATTAAAAACCAGAAATTCATGACCCTGGAACAACAGTGAGTAAACACTGAAAAAGAAAGAGAAATCTTCAAACCCGTGAGGTTTTATTGCTCTATAACTGCATTCACTCCCCTTTCCTCAGTTATTGCAACCTTTCCCTTCCTTCTATCAATTTCTTTGTCTTCTCCACAGGTCAAAGATTGAAAAAGAACGCTCTTGACAGAACGGCTGCGCGACGGTTTAGGCTGTCTTGAGACAGACTTCTTACCTTACTCTCTGGTAGATAATTGTAATTGGTTTCTCTTAATACATTTTATCCTTTTACAAATCCGTCATGAAAGGTTGCAATAACCGAGGACAGGGGAATAAATGCAGTTACAGAACAATAAAACCTCACGGGTTTGAAGATTTCTCTTTCTCTTTCAGTGTTTATTCAACAGGTCAAAGATTGAAAAAGAACGCTCTTGACAGAACGGCTGCGCGACGGTTTAGGCTGTCTTGAGACAGACTTCCTACCCTACTCTCTGGTAGATGATTGTAATTGGTTCCTCTTAATACATTTTATCTTTTTACAAATCAATCATCACCAATGGCTTTTGATATAGAGACCATGAGTCTTAGGCCCTGTTTGGCACAGATTCCTAAGCGTCAAGAAGTTCTTCCTAATCCTAAAAAGAGTTCCTACTCAATGCTTTAGTGTTTGGTGACACTTCTGAAAGCTGCTTTGGATTTGGATTGAAGAGCTTCTTCAAATAATCCGTTTTGTGGAGTGGGGCTTCTTTTAAAAATTACGTTTTGCGGAAAGCAAAAGTCAAACACACCATAAATTTAAGTAAAACTATTCAAACGAAAAAATTACCATTTCATTTTCATTATACATTCTTTAAAAAGACAAATATATCTATCCAAAACTATATACAGAAGTATCCTTTTATATAATTGTTTTAATCAAACACTAATTTTTAATCAACGGCTTTGATTCAAAGATCTTTTTGACAACGCCCTTCACACTAAAGCCTAAGAACCTACACCAAACGAGGACTTACTTAGAAACGGTTGTCTTTGTACAGAACCATGCTGGTTCAACCATCAGATAGAAAAGGCATTCTAAACATTTGTTTCTGAATCTGCTACTTCTTCTTCACGTTGAAGCCTACAGGAACAGAATCAATCTAGTTTCTTCTGGAGAGTAATTCGAGCTTCTGCTGATCCTTTCACCTCCTAAAAGAAAAAACACACAAACCCTTCCTGTTGTTTCGTTAGTGCATGCTTCATTATTACTTCAGAATTCAGATCATTGGCTGCAAAATCTGGATTGATATGCTTGAAGATACCAGCTAATTGATCTGTGAAAAGAGAAGAGATCAGCAAGACCCAGACCAAGGAACGAAAAAGAAGAAAAAAAATCAACATTCAGAACTATGAGCATCCAGCTCTTCATTACTAAATTTAAGAACAATTATAGTCAGAAAAAACTCCCATAAGCACAACAGCAAGATTGTCATATTCAAAAATCCTAAAACAGGGAAGACACAATGGATAGGACTGACGATACTGAGGTGGTAAACCATAGCCACCATAAGCTGCTGACCTATCATAAAGACCATACCTAATAGGAGAGTATAAATGGGGCCTAGTTGGGCTTAAGTCACCAGAAAAACCCGCACGGGTTCCTGGCAAACCATAAAGTGCAGTAGATGAGCTTATGTATGGCGCAACAGAAGTGGTGCCTGACAAGCCATAATGCCCAGCTGACAAGCCCAGTTATGGCATATTTTGATCCATTAACAAGCGTGCAGGCTTCAAATGAGCTTGTTGAACAGGAGGGAGCATAGAAATGGCTCCATCAACAGTCTTTACAGCTGCTGCTGCTGCAGACAATCGGGGTCGCTTGTTTCCAGACTATTGCTGCTGCTGAGGTTGGTGTCTGCGGTTCTGCTTCTCGAACTGCTGAACACACTTTTCTAGGTTGTCCCGTGAGTATTGGGATTCAAGCTTGTGATCTTCAATGTATTTAATCACTGTCTTCAGTGTATTTAATCACTGTTCTGTAGACAAGATTATATAAAACAGTATCGTGATTTAAGGCTTTAAAGGGGGCCCTAATAACAGCGAAGGAACATAGTCGTTTACCTGTGACTGAACAGAGTTGTTTCCCTTGCAAATTTCCAGGGCAACCTTCTTGGGATCCTTAACAAAGGCTTTCAGGAGGGGTGCAGGTGGAAACTTGTCGACCAGCTCAAATGCAAAAACAAACCTAACAGGCTCAAAATGTTTGCCCTTAGTAATGAGATTTTGAATTAAATAATAAACCAAGGTCAAAGATGAAAATGAACAAACGAATCAACAAAATGTAGAGAAATAACTCAAATAGCATCCCAAAAAATCTAATAAAAATTAACATTACTAAATCTGAAAGCTTCAGTAATACAAATATAGAAGACCACAGATCCACACTAAGATTAAAATTAGAAGAAAATAAAAATATTAAACAAAACATTAAAGAAATATGAATTGCAAAAGGTACAAGATGGAACCAGAGACTCATCCACAACAAAGGAACCCAAAGCGAAGAGGCGAAGATAAGTATATAGTCTCACTGAAAACCCATGAGTATATAGCTTCATTGAAAACCCAAACATAAGTAAAAAAGTTGTCAAATACAAAAGAACAATAGTCCCAAGTATTGCAGAACAACAAAGCTTTAAAAGCCACTCAGTCCTGAGAGATGGTATTGGTAACTGGTGATATCATCTCTGGCAATTACCTTAAATACACCAAGTATACAAAGAATGTATGTTCCTTGGCCAGTCCCAGGAGGTAATAGCAGCAATACAGCTCCTCAAGGCAATGGAAGATGAGACCACCATTGGTGGAGGACCTCCGGCCCATAAAGAAGGTCATCAGCATCTCTGAGCTTTTTCTGTGGCGTTTACATAGGAATATAGAAACACAATTTGTTTGCTCCGACAAAGTAAGGGGAACCTAAAGATTCTAAACCCCAAAATCTCCCTCGTCACATAAGATAAAACGAACCACAAATCACCAACATATACGCCCAAACAGTAAATCAGGTAACAACGTTGAACCATTTGATATACATTGTTGTGCAGGTTCTCTAACATCTTAGGCTTTTTGAGTAAGTAGTTCTTAACATGGTATCAGAGCGAGAGTAGGACTGTCAATGAGCTGAGCCAGCTTGGCCCAGACATATATATGATATAGAAATTCATATATCATAGTTATTATATACATAATTCTAATCATTAAGTACAAAGTTAATGACTTGTGTTTAAGTCAAACACTTATTTATTTATTAAGTTAAGACTTGACAAATTAAAATCGTAAAAATAATAATTTAAGATGTAAAGAATAATTAACTTTTTTAAAACTCTATATGGAGTATGGACCAAAGTCACCAGAATGCCAAGTGGGTGCGGGAGTGTCATAACCAAATTTTAAAAGAATTGCTTTAAACCCCTTTAACCTTGAACCATGACTCTCATCCCAAACCACTATTGAGAGTGGAAATCAATATAAAGCCAAATAATTGAATCGCAATAAAACTTCAAACGTACTTTATTGAAATTAATGAAAAACTAATAAGTTCAATATATCAATCAACTAATCAAAAATCAGTGCAGAAAATAATCAAACCCCTATTCTCATGCTTAAATGAAATCCTATCCCTACACATCATGTCTAACTAAGAAATAAGTAAATCATATTACAATAATCTAAGTAAATGTCAATCCATGCTGCTATCGAATCCTGCCATCTCATTAAACTCTTGTTCATCACCTCGCTCTCCATTATCACTAGTTCCTTCATCTAAATTACCTTAAATTGTTTGCTCAAAGGCGTCAGCTACACTTAGCTCAGTAAATAATCAATTAAATCGTATTTCCAACAGGAATAGGGTCAATACCAATGCCCATAAACAATCCATAGATAAAAACCGTAAATGAAATATGATGATGATATAATATAAGTATAATGCAAATGCAATATGAATGCAATGTTCAATTATTAATGTATGTAATGCATGCTCATGCAAAAACAAGTAAATAACCACCAAGTGTGGTTCATGCAAAGATATATGATGTGCAAGTATGCATGTTGTTCAGAATTCAATTATTGTATGCCCCACACTAGACCAATCAATTACTCAAGCAAGATGCTTAACATCCCCCTTATAATGGCTATTCTCAAGCAAGATATTCCATGTGCGCATCATAGTTTTAAGGGACTTCGACCTAGAGGGCACAATCACCCCATTTATTTGAGGTCACGGGAATGTATCCAATGTGTCAAAAATATGAACTACCTCAGCGAGTCATACACTAGCCGAATGCCTATAGAATTTCACTCAACATCCGACATACCCTTGGGTAAGCAATCAGGATGATAAAAATGTGGTATATTAGGTTTGCAAAGTCCTCAACTGTCACATCTCGGATCCCGATACCCCGAATCCCTAGGTGGGTGTCACGGATCACAAGGTGAGACGTTCGAGTTCCAACCATAGAATGCGGCTAGCAACAACAACTAATATTAAAAGTCTAATATTTTCTTTCATCAAATAAAAATCAGAGTGCGGAAGGCAATATATATATAAAATCAAACACTTGGCTTCATAAGAGCCTACAATCCAAACAATTTCTCAACTGTCCTATTGCATCAAATTTAATTATTAAACTAAAAATAGAAATAAGATAAACAACATCCAGTCCACGCAAATCAACTTGACTTGCCTTAACCTACAACATGAAACGTTGTAGTGAACTTGGAATGCCCATATAAGATACAATTCCGATAACCATCTTCATAGAACACGTTAGTCCAAACAACATACAACATCATGGTAATTATCATGGATGTCATACAATCTCATAGCAAGTTTATAATATTAACACCTAACTATATATAACAATATTCACAAGTCCAATGCCAGCAAGTTAATAATAACAATCAGTCCATAACTAGAATATCAACAACATCCACAAAGATGTACAATACCCACATGGATTTATCTAAACACACATAACATAAACACATGCAACTTCTACACTTAACCACACATGCAAGGATATGATATGATATACAGTGAAGTGATGTGATGTAAGGTGATGTGATATGATATGCAGTGTAGTGATCGTAGTGAAAGGTGATGTGATATGATATGATATGCAATATGAGATGATGCAGTATGATATATTTTGACTAAACTAATTATCAATGTTAAGCAGCCCCCTTCACAACCCAATTCACATAATCATTTCACAAATTCGGGACCTTGGTCACCAGGAGTGTCCACACCCCTCTCTTCGTTTCGGGTTCAACCTCAATTTCCCACCCTCTTGAGCAACCTCAATTTCTCACCCTCTTGAGAAACCCTAACAGGTACGAAGGAAACCATGCTCGTTTTTCTGGGGAACCGTCCCAAGGGTAAAGCCTAACCCACAAGCTTCGTTTTGGGTCACCAAACCCTAACAGGTGCGAAGGCGACCATGCTATTTTTATTGGGAATTTCAACCCAAGGGTAAAGCCTAACCCACAAGGACTCCACTCATAGGAACCTTATAGTTATCCAGGATTACTTAACATATAACATCAGCCTAGCATGCAAAATGAATTAATCAACTAATCTTCAACTCAATAAACCGCAGTTTATGACCTTTGTTCAAACTGTCCAACATTCAACCAACCTGAGGTCTTTTGCACACAAACCAATCTTATAGGCATGTGCACAACTAACCAACAAAGCTTTCCACAAAATCTAAGGTCAATTGATCCTCGGTATCTACCGAGACTCCTACAGAGAAGCTTGGTAGCAAATCCAGAATGGTTGTTATTCTGGGTATTTTGGGTAGCTGTCGAGACTGCTACCGAAATCTGGATCTGAGCAAATTTTTAGTATTTTTGCTTGGGATTTCGTTCGTATATCTTCCCATACATGATTCTACACATCTAAACATCAGAATTAAGATTCAATCCATCACATACAAGGATCATACATCAATATCTACTACTTGATCATAGACATGGTCTTCATTACACAATCTTCAATACCCATGGAAATCAAATCTGGAAAATCATGATAATTTCATTACACATATAACTCAAATCTGATCATCCTTATTCATACAAACAAGCAAGATCAAATATAAGAATATAAATCCATATTCAACACAAGTTAATATAAGATCATACAAACAGTTCAGATCAAGCATATGATTATTAGATCATAAAATCAAATTCTATTGTTAACATAATTAAATCTATACTAATACTTTCCGTAATCCTATGAGAATTTATTCAGATAATGTATCTTACCTTTGATCTTCCCTCTCTTTTCCTCTTCTTCTCTTTTCCTTTTTCCTCTTCTTCTTTTATTTCTTCTTCCCCAAGCAAGTTTACGGCTAGGTTTTGGCTTCTCTAATCCTTTCTAATCTCTAAACTAATAAGATAACTTTCTCTCCCTTTCTTAAATAGAAACCTAAAAGCCCTGATTTCGTAGTCCCTGTTTGGCCCACAATGGTTTTCACCACAAAGATCATTTTCGGGTTTATTTTCGGACTGCCCAGAACAATCTACTTGCGACTCGATTTTTACCTATAAAATATTGGAATTGGGATAAGGCTATTAGAGACAAATTTGTAGGGTTTTGTGTCGTATTTCCAACGCACCCAAGATCATATAAATCCGATGTTGGAGCTGGGAGATAATATACAAACATTATCGCTGGGTCCTTTTTTCAGAATTTTGACTTGATCTTTAATTTGTGATTTGTATCCTTGATTACACCTCCACTCATCTTAGTCATTGAATTATATTTTGACACTTCTTCTAATTAGAAACTAACTCTAATTAAAATAGGACTCTCTCTCATTCTAATCCAAATTCAAGTATTAATAAAACTACTAATCTATCCTCTTTAATTAAGCTTCTAGACAATCATTAGTGATTTACTAATTTACCCCTATTAATTCACACGCTCATCTCTTGTTGCAAAGTTTTAAAGTATTCATAATTATAGCTTTTATCTTATTTTTATATTATTTACAATTAAACTTCATATTAATTATAATTAGCCCCAAATCTCCTTTTAATTTAGAATTTTCTACTAAGCTTATTGTTTTATCGCATTATGGTCCTTAACCAAAGTTCAGGGTTGTTACATCAACCTATATAAAATAAATATTCAATGATAACAAGTGTAGTAATCGTTCACATTAACTATGCATTCAGTAAGTGTATAGTTGTGATAATAAGTCTTAGTGACCTAGATAATCACATGAGCATAATACAATCTTCATGATATGCAAATTAAGTCAATAATGAACAATGTATGAGAATCATGTGAACATATGCACAATGTAATGAAGAATGTAATCATCATGTGAAAGTAAAAACCAATGGTTCATACAATAATTATCATACCAATACTCTAAGATTAAACATGTCAATTGAATAAAATTGGTCACAAGGTCACCACCGGTAACTAAGCCCGAGACCTCCTCCACTGGTATGCCGGTGGCTACCGGCTGCTTAGGCCGAAACACTAACCAAAATTCCTAAAGTCACCGGTGGGCAAACCGGTGTACCGGTGGCTTAGCCCGAAACCCCCATAAAATTCCGAAGGCATTGGTGGCCCAACCGGTATGCCGGTTGCCATCGGCTCCTTAGGCCAAAACATACAAAATTTCTAGGGATGACCGGTAGCCAAACCGGTATGCCGGTAGGCTACCGGGAACCCCGCGAGTTCACCGGCGGATCCACCGGTATGCCAGGGGACCTGCCGGTTCGCCCAGAAAAGTTACGAAGATCTATTTAATAATTTTAACACGATTTTTAGCAAAAGTGTTCTTTTGAAATATATGTTTAAATTAAAAACTGAATCATAACCAATCAAAACAATCACAAAATAATGGTCTTACCTTGAGGTATGAAATCATGCACATAAAGGAACAAAACTTGGATTCATAAATGTGTATATCTCAATTTGAATGCAAAGGCTATGTCATATTCATGGAATATGGCATCTCCCCTACATCCAAATCGAAAATAAGAAGTAATTGAATTACTTACCTTGGATGTAGCTTGATCGATCTTCTTATTCCTCTTCTTAGTTCAATTATGTGATTTCCTCAAGCTCTAAATCTCCAGAATGTCCCTTAGTTGAAGAACAATTGATTTGGACGTTCCACCATGTTCATATAGATTTGATTTATGTGTTCTAATTAATCTACAAGACTTATCTGATTAGGATGATGTTCTTCATTCCCAGCCCTTGGATTTATGTTGCTTAATCCTCAACTTAAGTTGGGTTTGCTAGTTGTAGTAAAACTCCCAGTCTATCATATCTATTATCCTAATTAGATTAGATTCTAAGCTCCTAGTTATTCTTAATTTCTCCTGCCAAATCTCAGTCCTTGGATTAAACTTTGAGATTATAATTGTGTGTGATGCACCTATTATTAAGTGTGCTCCCACCAATCACAATGGGTCAAAGTCAACCAATTGGCTTATACAAAAATTTCAAATTTTCCTTAATTTCTATCTAATTTCACTTTAATCCTTGAAATTTATTGGGTCTTTATAGCTGAATTCACAGGTCACACACAAATATGCACACGATACCAGATCAATCCCATTGACCTGAAGATACTCCTAGTATCACACACAACATGCTTATATAGCAACCAAACCAGTCAATCTCATTGACCTGAAGATACTCTTAGCATCACACACAACATGTTCATACAACACACAAACCAGTTAATCTCATTGACTCCAGTGGATACCCTTGGTACCGCTCATACCATTCACAGTCTACATGGCCCAGTCATAGGACCATCACACAATAGGGATGTCTCAAACACCCTCACACACATTCACAATTAGGATTTGAAATCCTAGACGTCAACAAAATATCATAAAACAATCACAAGCCAAATCACCCTATAGGCTGCCTATTAGGCTGCCAAACTAGACATTTCAAACATATTGTTGCACAAAATCCTATACAAATGTTTTACACACAAACTAAGCATACACACAAGTCACAAATCACCACAGGGACCTTTCCCTAAAGTTTCACTCCATTTGGAACTCGGTCGGTGCTCGGTACCTACCGAGGTATCTACTGAAGGTATAATTCCCCTGATCGATCATCCTAACTTCAAAAGTTCATAACTATTTAACTACAAATTCAATTGACCTCAAACTAGGACCATTAGAACCCTAATAGGATTTAATTTCATCTAAAAATATTCCAAAAATATTTTGGCTTTGGTAGGTGGCTCGGTACCGAGGCTCAGTAGAACTTCCAGAAAGTTTACCTTTCTCGGTAGATGTTCTCGGTACCTACCGAACTCAATTATGGCCCAAATCTCGAGGATTTTACAGGGGTTTTGGTTCCTCTTCGAAGAACACATAATTTCACATCTTTGGCATAAAAATTTCCCAATAATTAATTGATTAAAATCACCCATCCTTCAATATTCAATTTACTACAACCCACCTCAAATCCCAATACTAATCAGATCTTGATCTAGGTAAATCCTATGTTTCTCATGCATCTTAGGTCTCAAATATGATATAAATCAACATGTTAATCAAAACAATGATCATACAACAAAATCCATTAACATGCTTAGCATTGAATCATAATAGAATCTTGAAATTCATGCTATTCAGATTTAATATAAGACTAATCATAGGCATCAAATCATCATATTATCAAGATCATGGTAGCAAGATCTAACATCAATCACATGCATATTTCTCCAAATCCTAATCCTACAAAATGTAGGGGTGCAACTCGATTCAGTTAAAACCGAAACCGAACTGACCAAAACCAACTTCGGTTCGGTTTGGGTTGGGTTTCTATAATTTTGGTTCAGTTTTGGTTCTGGAAATACAAAACTGAATCAATTTGGTTTGGTTTTGGTTCTATACTCCGGTTAAACCGAACCGAACCGAAACCTGACCTTTGTATATAATCCTTTAAACCGAACTGAACCAAACCGAAACCCGACATTTGGGTACACTCTTCTAAATCGAACTGAACCTAACCGAAACCCAACATTTGTAATCTTTTAACTGCCTTTGTCAATTTGTCTAATTGAATCATTAATTTATATTAAACCGAACTAACCCGAACCAAACAGAACCGAAAAAGTAATTTTGGTTCCGTTCGGTTCGGGTTTAGGGTTTCTCAAAGTAATTCGGTTCGATTTTCGGGTTAGCATGCTCGGGTTTCAATTCGGTTCGGTTCGGTTTCAGGTTAATATATATATAAACCCCGGTTTGCAACCCAGAACCAAATCGAACCAAGTTGCACCCCTAACACAATGGATCTAATCATACACACCCAAATCAGTCTAATCATATCTATAGCATCAATCGAAAGATACAGTAAGATTATCAGAAAATCCCTACCTCTTAGTTTTACTCAGAAATCATCCCGTTCCTCATCCAATCTCGTTTGCATCTTGAGTGCTTGCTTGATCGTGAATCTCCCTTCCTCTCTATTAATTTCTTCTCCCTCGCTGTAATCACCATAGCCTACTTCCTCTTCTTCTTCCTCCTTCTTCTTCTTTGTCTTTCTTGCTCTCTTCTTTCTCACGTATGCCTTTCTCTTCTTCTCTTCTCTGCTTTTCCCCTAGGTCTCCTCATTGTGCTCTCTTCTTTTTCTGCAACTTTTCCCAAGTTTGCTTCTTGGTTTTGGTCGTTCATGGCTAGGGCAGATTGCCCTCCTTATTTTGGGGAGTTGCCATCTCGAGAGAAAGTGATCAAATCTTTCCTTGATTCTCTTTAATCTCTAATTTGACTTTGAATTTGAATTGAGCTCCCTACTGGGGAACTCGACCACCTCAGAATCTAATCTTGATTTACCTTTTTAACCTCTCATTAATCCTAATTATCTATTTAGGTCCTATGGGATTGAAGCCCAGTCCAATTTCTCATTACTGTTTAAGTCCAACTAATTAAGGAAATTCAGTCCAATTCTATTAAGTCTTAATTTATTGCATAATTGTTCAACTGTTTTCCCAAATTCTTAGCTAGTCCAATTCTGTCCCAGTTCTTACATAAAGTCCCTAATATGAAATTATTAAATTAATTAAGGTTCAATTCATTAATTCTCAAATAGGTCTGGGTCACTACATAAAACTAGAGCCAGCGGACGGTTGGGTGAAGAAGATTTAGAAGAAGCATTACCCGTCACGAACACTGTCCAGACAAAGGCAATGGAAAGCAGTGCCGTAGCAGCTGAGGCGATCGGTCAGATTAACCCGAATATTGAGGTAGGGGCACTAAGCACTATCTTTAACAATATATCGATGGCCATGCAAACCTTGAATCAGTCCACTCAAAGAGAGTGCGGAACAGGGACGCATTTTTACTACCATGGCCATGCAAACCTTGAATCAGTCCACTCAAAGAGTGAGTGCAGAACAGGGTCGCATTTTTACTACCATGTCTGAGGGGTTCACCAGGATATCCGTTGATATGCAATCATTCAGACGAGAATGTAATTCGACCGGTGAGGGCGAGAGTTCGGCCAGAAGAAATTTCAATGGGAATGGGATCTCCCACCCAGTTGAGCAATCCCCAGCTAGACTTTCACCTAGGCCCATAAGGCCAGTGAATGACCGAAATGAGCCATTGGGCCGTAACGGTCAGACCCAAAATGACTAGGTCTTACCAAATACGGTGCCGAACTTCGAAATATAGGAACCTGGACCGGTGAGAGGAATGGAAAGAGAACATCTCTATAACTTGGTTCGTGAGACAGTAGCTAACATGCCCGTGTGATGGCTATCACGGCCGTCATATCGTAAGCCCTACACCCAACCCATATTGTATGTAGCACTGGTGATGCACAAACCGGTAAATGACCCAAAATGTCAATTAACCAATTGGTTTGCACAATCAGTGGATTCGAATACTTGCTTTCACTGGCCTAAATCAGAAAAT
>JAUPMG010099661.1:0-12317 GCA_031762675.1 Pachysandra terminalis | reverse complement strand
ACTTGCTTGGTTTGTTGATGTCGATCCGCGGTCCAGAAATGGATCCCGAAGGTTGCAACTCGAGATTCGTGCCATCCCACCTAGGGATTCGGGTACACGGAGATCGAGGCGTGACATCATCAAAGATGGAGTTTTGGAATCTCTATACTTTACAACTTTTGGAGTTTATGTAGATTGTATTAAAGGAAAACATACAAGAATTAGAAAAAAAAAAGTGCGACAAGGAGCACAAGAATTTTAGATTTTGTGCATATTGATATTTGTGGATCTCTTCCTGCTCCAACATGTGGCGGACATCGATATTTTATTATATTTATAAATGAATTCTCTTGATATGGTTATTTATATTTGATTCATCAGAAGTTAGAGGCCTTGGACCATTTTAAGATTTATAAAGCAAAAGTTGAAAATCAATTAGATCGAAAGATTAAAGTTGTAAAATCTTATCATGGTGGTGAATACTATGGCAAGTATGATGAATCAGGACAAAATCCTTGACCTTTTGCAAAGTTCTTGCAATATTATGGCATTGTCACTTTGTATACCATGCCTGGGACACCTGAGAAAAATTGTATAACTGAAAGATGGAATCATACTCTTAAATACATGGTAAGAAGTATGATAAGTAATTCAATGCTGTTAGATTTCTTGTGTGGTGATGCCTTGAAGACGACAGCTTATATCTTGAATCGAGTTCCTAGTAAGTCAATTCCTAAAACTCCTTTTGAATTGTAAACTCGTAGAAGGCCCAGTTTAAGGCATTTGTACAGTTGGGGTTGTGTAGCAGAATCCAAGATATATAATCTGCAAGAAAATAAGTTGGATCCTAGAATAGTGAGTTGTTATTTTATTGGTTATCCAAAAAATCTAAGGGATATAGATTTTATCTTCCTTCTCACAACATCAGAATTATTGAGACTAAAAATAATAAGTTTTTAGCAGACGATAGTGTTGGTGGGAGCACAAAACCACGAAATATTATTTTTGAGGAAAAGAGTTGCAACTCCTATGTGCACGACAATGTAGTAATCTAGTCTAATACATAGCAAGATGTAGTTATTGATCATCAACCGATTGAAAGAAAGTCTACCACTATGCAAGAGATGGAAACTTCTGTCAATCCAATTTCTGAATTGCAACTAAGAAGATCTCAAAGTGAGAAGAGGTCAGCCATTCCAAATGATTATATTCTTTTCTTACACGAATGCGATTTTAATATTGGCATGAAAACTGATACACTTACCTTTTCTGAAGCTGCAAATAGTATTCATGTTACTAAGTGGTTCAACGCCATCCATGATGAGTTGAAATCTATGGAAGATAACAAAGTGTGGGATCTTGTCAAATTACCAAAAGGAATAAAACCAATTTGTTATAAATGGGTATTCAAGACTAAAAGATACTCAAATGGTAATATTGAAAGATATAAAGCTAGGATTGTTGCAAAGGGATTCAATCAGAAAGAGGGTATTGATTATAAAGAGACATTTTTCACCAGTTTCTAACAAAGACACTTTTAGGATCATAATGGCATTAGTAGCACATTTTGACCTAGAATTACATCAAATGGATATATAAACAACATTTTTGAATGCTGACTTAGATGAAGGTGTATACATGAAGCAACCTGAAGCTTTTGTGACAAAAGAAAAGAAGCATATGATGTGTAAATTAAAGAAATCCATCTATAGTTTGAAACAAGCATCACGGCAATGGTATATAAAGTTTGATAAAGTGATCTCATCTTTCAGTTTCAAGGATAATATTGTTAACCAATGTATATATCTTAAGCTTGGTGGGAGCTAATTTATTTTTGTAGTTCTCTATGTTGATGACATACTACTAGCCAGTAGTGATAAAGGTTTGTTGCATGCGACTAAACAATTTTTATCGAGAAATTTTGAGATGAAGGACCTTAGGGAAGCATCATTTGTCATAGGGGTTGAAATCCATCATGATGAATCTCGTGGTCTCCTTGGTCTATCACAAAAATCCTATATTGACAGAATTCTACATAGCCATGCAGAACTGTTCTCCTTGTGAATCACCAAATGTTAAAGGCGACAAGTTTAGCAGACTTAGGGTCATCCAACGAACAAGATTGAGCTCAACCAAATGAAGAATATTCGTTATGCATCTGCAATAGGGAGTTTGATGTATGGTCAAGTCTGTACTCATCCAAACTTAGCTTATGTCGTTGGATTACTTGGTAGATTCCAGAGTAATCCGGGTATGGATCATTGGAAACTAGCCAAAAAGGTTATGCATTATTTACAAATGACCAAAGATTTCATGCTCACATATAAGAGATCCGATCATCTTGAGGTGGTTGGATATTCAGATTCAGACTTTGCTGGTTGCCCACCACTTATGGTTTTGTTTTTATGATGGCTGGTGGAGCAATTTCATGAAAAAGTGTCAAACAATCACTTACAGCTTTATTAACTATGCAGGTGGAGTTTATGGCTTGTTATGAGGCTAATATTCATGCAATATGATTAAGAAATTTTATTTCAGGACTTCAAGATGTCTTTTCAAGTTTAGCTAATCCGGTAGAGTCATTTAAAAAATATATTTTTATTATTAACCTATGCAGCCCAAGTGGGAAAATGTAAGATTATCTACATGTGGACCAGCATAGATAATCAGGGCTTGAATTTTGAGGAAAAACCGGATTAGATTATACCCGACTTGATAGCAAGTTTAGCTAATCCAGTAGTCATTTAAAAAAAATATTTTTATTATTAACCTATGCAGCCCAAGTGGGAAACTGTAAGATTATCTACATGTGGGCCAGCAAAGATAATCAGGGCTTGAATTTTGAGAAAAAACCGAATTAGATTATACCCAATTTGATAGCACGCAATAAGGTCCAATCTAGATTGTGGTGATCATTAATGTATATTAGGCCCAGTGCACCTTAGTTACACTATAACATATGTGTGTATAATATATGCATGGTACGTTGAAAGTGTAGGCCTAAAGAATTCTTAATGGGAGAACACATTAAGTACATTTATTACTTAAGTTTGTAAGCCTAAAGAGTTCTTAATGGGAGAACACATTAAGTACATTTATTGCTTAAATTTCTACCACCTCAACTTGAAGCATTAATGGTGATAGAAAGCTTTACAACTATAGATATATGACATTTGTCCCTCTCACAACACTACAATAATATAATATGATTTTTGAGGATTCCCTTCGACAAGGAACACTCCTTCAAACTTCAGTTCTTTGAGTAAGGGCCAACCTATGTTGGATATGCCTCTTCGCTCATTCGAAGGCTCCCTCCTGAGGGAATGTCCCTTTGGGTCTCATCCTTATGAAATCAATTCACTGAATGAAGGCACCCTCGTGGGACCCCTTCATTCCTTTGAGGACCCACTTCGTGGGACATCCCCTCGAGCGTATACTTCTTCGAGGACCAACCTCTGTTGGGACATCTCCTTGAATAATCGAACAAGGGGTCCACTTGTCCTTATAATTTCGAAGCCCACCTGAGAAAGATAACCTTGAAGTCTACCTGATTTGGACAAATCACCATCACTTCGAGGACCCAACTGTGCTTGGACAGCTCCTCAAACACTTGATCAAGGGTCCACCTGTGTTGGATGAACCCTTTTCACCAAGAGCGAAGGGACTCTTAAGGGGAATCCCTTCACTCCTTTGAGAACCCCTCGAATTTACCCACTTCAAGGACCAACCTGTGTCAGGATATCTCCTTGAACTAACCACTTCGAGAGCCAAACTATGTTGGGACGCTCCCTCGAAAGCGTGAACTAGAGTACACGTGTTGTACAATATCACTTCAAGGCTCCACCACCACTTGGAACATTCCCTCGAAGTCTATTTAATCAAGGGTCCACCTGGGATGGATAATCCCTTATCACTTCAAAGCCCACTATTCATGGATCCCTCTTGAGGTCGCTTGTCAAGGGTCAGACTGACCCATCGATCTTATATGCGTGAAATCACCTCTCGGGGGGAGGACATATCAAATGTGTAAAACATCAATCACTTCATCAATTGGCCATCAAAACGTCTAATTAAGTATACAAAAACGTCTGCCCAAGCATAAAAAATGTCTAAAACAACTGATCGAGCATATAAAACGTCTAAAACGTCTGATCAAGCATGGGTGTGAGGTTAGGACACTTAATGTGTGTCGCGCTCTGTGTGGTGATTTAGCCCCTTGATATGATAGGACCCATGTAGGCCTTGATGGAACTTGTCTCATCGGCCTGCCATTCCGAAAAGTCTCTATTTATTTTCCCTGTGTTTTAAATTATAGAGTTCGAATGTCGTGGTATAGTTCAATGTCAAGGAATGTTTCCCTTAGGAGACAACAGCTCGAAGCACCTAACTAACTATCTTGCATAGAATTGTCTTGTAACATTGGATTTGTTACTTTTAAATGATGATTCGCAACACCAATTCAATCATAACGATTTGTAGTCTTGAGCCAGTTCCTTTGAGTAACGGTTTAAGAAGTCAAAATGGTCATCTCGAATGACAATTCGAGATAATTAGGTGGTCATCTCAGAAGACGGTTTGAGATGTTGAAATGGCTATCTTGAATGACGGTTAGAGATAGCTAGGTGGTCATCTGGAAAGACGGTTCGAAATGCTGAAATGGCTATCTCGAATGATGATTTGAGATAGTGAGATGATAATATTGTGCTAGTTGTTTGGACATCCCGAATGGCTATCTCAAATATCAAATGGCTCATAATGACGAATTGGCCCTCTCGAGGTGGCTAGCCTTATCAAATTCTTAAAGTCAAAGGTTTTAAATCAAATAATAGTAAATAGTATCAAATCAAGTTCAAAACACACTGTAAATAAACTAATGAAATATAATCCTATTACTTGTCTTAATAAGTCAAAGTCTAATGTCTATAACTAATAACTAGTGTCTTCATCTTGCTCAGTCCATTTTTATCACTTATTTCTTGATCCTCCATCTCTTTGTAAACCCGAAATGTTTGCTTAGAAAGCGTATGCTCCACCAACTTTAACGTACATAATGAGAACTGCCATTTAGGAATGGAATAGGGATAAATCCACTCTCCACGGCATCCTATTTGACAGATCAAACGAACTCATAACAAAGAAAGAACCCCCCATCTTTTTGTAACTTGAATGTTTGCTTAGAAAGCGTAAGCTACACCGGCTTGTACGTACAGAATGAGAACTGTCATTTAGGAATGGAATAGGGATAAATCCACTTTCCATGGCATCCTATCTGACGGATCATAACAAAGAAAGAACCCCACATCTCTTTGTAAACTTCAAATGTTTGCTTAAAAACCGTAAGCTACATCGGCTTGTACGTACACAATGAAAACTGTCATTTAGGAATAGAATAGGGATAAATCCACTTTCCATGGCATCCTATCTGACGGAGTAGACGAACTCATAACAAAGAAAGAACACCAAACTTTGTCAATCGGCTAAGAACGGATGCACAACTGGTGACTGATTACATGACTAATTTCCATATAACTCGGTTTAGTCAGTGTGGATCGGTGCTTGGGATCAACGGATGAACCCCTTACTCTTGGACTAGACTAAGTTCTGGCATGCTCGTGGACGACACACACACACACACACACACATACACCTTCTCCAACACACGTTCACCGTTGAGTGCGAACGGCCGAGGAGGGAACCCGATGGGAACACCCCTGGATGGAGAGCACCCACCATTGGAAGGTTACACAGTATGTGCACATCCTCGAGCGTTGGGGTTATTTCCCCACAAGTTGGGATGCACATGTGGGTTTGAGGGTTCCACCGAAGGACGAAAGCTTTCAAACCTTCGATATCTCGAGATATCTTCAGAAGAGACCCTCGAACAACATTATAAATACCTGCGGTCTTCAGTCTGGCCACATAAACGGGATTGGCCTGGATGTTCTTGCACCAAGCTCCCCAACCAGTTGGATGGTCGAAGTGAGACTTGAAAGACAAGGCTGAGCCTAGATAGTCTCCATGAGCATTTTTGAAATAGGAGGTCAGCTGAAAACACTTGACGTTTTCAGTTGTTTCTTTGGAATCCACATATGGTGTCCTCAAATCAACGACGTTGCTTTTTTCTTCTGGACGAATTCAACAGTTGGATGTGTCCTAGAACAAGTTATCCCCTAACTCCACGTGAGAACTCGAGGTCTCCTGTACCTTCTGAGTCTGTTTCTTCTTAACAAGTTTTTCTTTTGGAGCCTTGGTACAAACAAAGTAAAATGATAAAGAAACTCTGACGCTTTGAAGATGAAAGCTCGAGCACAAAAAGCAAAAGAAGATGAATAGCAAGGTAAATCAATCCTTTAAGATCCTTCAATTTATACGTTTCATTTTGAAATCACAAAACCTCCAAGAATTCCAAGCGATTGTTTCTATGGTGCAAGAACCATGCAATCCCTGAACGACACCTCAACGTATGCATTTAATGCGACGTGGTTCTTACACAATATAGGCACAATGACGGTGACTTTATGACGCAGCATACATAGTAGCAACTCAGTGTGCATTTACTGCGCATGGTAAAATTGCCTTTTTCTTTGTATTGCGCTTACAACGTGTCTAAACAGCACGTTCCAAGCGGAGTGGGTTAATGAAAATGAGCCAATTTTTAAATTGTATTGGTCCAATGACAACATGCCATGTGGTAGCGTCTGAGTAATATAATATGGATTTATCGTTCATTCAAAGGCCTCCTTTAGCAAAGGATACTCCCTTTGAGCTATATCTCTTTGAATGAGGGTCCCACTAGGATGCTCTCTCGAACTCACTTACTTCGAGAGCCCACCTTTGTTCGGAAAACCCCTTGAACTGACCCACTTCAATTTTTATTTTTGCACTGACCCACTTCGAGGACCAACCTTTGTTGAGAGAATCCTTCAAACTGACCTAATTCGAGAGCCCACTTGTGTAGGGATATTCCCTCGAACTAACCTACTTCGAGTACCAACCTTTGTGGGGATATTCCCTCAAATTAACCTACTTCAATGATCCACATGTGTGTTAGGTTAATACTCGATCTGACTTACTTCGAGAACCAACCTGTGTTTGGACACACCCTTAAGAGCCTGAACTAGAGTACACTTGTGCTGTACAATTCACTATCACTCAAGGCTCCACGCGTGATTGGAACATTCCCTCGAAGTCTATACAATCAAGGGTCCACTTGTGATGGATAATTCCTTATCACTTCAGAGAATAACTCTTCGACTTTATATGCGTGGAATCTCCCCTTGAGGGAGGGGACATACAAAGTGGGTAAAACATCAATCACTTCATTATAAGATCTTCGACGCTCGAAGTAAATCATCTCGAACCTCAAAAATTGTTATTCGAAACCTCGATGCAACATCAATCACTTCATTTTAAGATCTTCGACGCTCGAAGTAAATCATCTCGAACCTAAAAAATTGTTATTCGAAATCTCAATGCCTTGAAACCGTCTTTCGAGGTGACCATTTTAAGATTGCAAACCATCATTAGAGGTAACCATCTTGAACCAATATTCGAGATCATCACCTCGACCCCTCGAAACTGTTATTCGAGATGCTACGAACTGCATTCTTTTAAAGGAATGTTCCCTGACATCCAATCATCTCTCAAGGTTCCCAAATTCGAGGTTCTTTACTTAAACATAAGGGGAAATAAATAGAGACTTTCAGGAATGGTGGACCAGAGAGACAAGTCCCATCGAGACCCCTATGGATCCTGTTGTGTTAATGAGCTAAATCATCACAGAGAGCACAACGCACATTAAGTGTCCTTCATGAGTTGTATACCCTCACACCCATGCTTGGCCAAATGTTTTGAATGCATTAATCAGATGTTTTATATGCATTGATTAGATGTTTCAGACGTTTTAGATGATTGATTAAACGTTTTGACAACCAAGTAATGAGGATATGAGGGAATTTTTGGCTATAAAAGGACCAATCATGTGATGAGCAAAAAGACCTTTCATGGAATTTTGGCATCTTTGAGATCTTCTAAACTTTCTAGATTTCTAAGAGAAGTCCTCTTCCGAACTTCCCTGTGGTGATTTCTCTGAACATTCCTGACTGATATGCTGACTTTACTTCTTTGTTTTCATTTTATTCACTGCATTGGATCGACCAATCCTTGGTTTAGACCAGTGCAGGCCAGGTTATTCGAACCTTCCATACTCAAATTGGTGAATGTTGACTTCCTCTATAGTCATCATCTTACTGCAATCTTAATTAAAATTTGTTTGTTACTTTAATCTCTTACCGGTTCAAGCATCACCAATACCAAGGTTGGGGATACCGGTGGCTTTTTTTCGTGGGGGACCGGGGGGGGTACTCGTGGGTTATTCATGAGGGTACGTTGTACACTTGGTGCCCTCTGATTGACGCTGTAAGGATGGATGCTGTAACCATCCCGCTGTAGAGGATGGAGAGATCTCTTTAAGGGCTTTCCATCCTCTGCGATGGGATGATTACAACTATCCTTATAGCGCCAATCAAAGGCACCACATGTATAGGGTACCCCACAATGAAGGAACGAGATCCTTTCAAGTTACAATCACCTATTAGTTGATTCGAAACTAATCAGAATATGATACGTGGGATGAAAATGTTTCATCATTATTAGTGATGGAGTTATTTTATCTTCAATTTTTACATTTAAAATTTTTAAATATATTTTAATTAGGTCTTTGTCCCACGTGTCATATTCTGATTAGTTTCAAATTCACTAACAGGTGATTGTAACTTGAGAGGATCCGGATCCCCCAATAAATAACCTACATGTACACCCCTCCCTTGGTATCCCAAGTGGCGATTTCTAAATGGTGTTGTAAGCCATTCCGCATGCACGACGCTTTTTAAGGCAAGTTCGAAATTGTCGAAACCCCCGCCCTGTTGCCGTCCATTTAGAAATATGATTTTTTTTTTTTGGATAATTTATACCTTCCCTTGATGTATGCCTAAATTGTAAAGACTTATCTTTACCTTTTGAAAACTACAATCTCCTTTCTATTACAAAACGTCAATTAATAGATTTAACCTTTTTATATTTTTGACTTAAATATTCTCGATTTTAAATCAATAAAACGGACCATTCGTTCTTTCAATTAGGGTATAATGTTTTATTTTTTTTAAAGTGATAGTCAAGGTTAGTTTTTAGAGTATATTCTTTTTTTTTAATTCTTATATATAAAGGGGTATTTTCGTCTGAAAAGTATTGATTTTTGCAATTTTCATCCAACCTTTGGATAGATATTGGGGGAACTCATTTTTAGTTATACTTTGTGAGATTAAGTAAAAGTCAGTAATGCTTTTTAAACGGTACTAAAATTGGTTTAACTTTTTCAAAAGGTTTTAAAATGAGTGGTCCTGCACTGTAGCAGAACCACTCTTTCCCAAAATTCCCTTTTTCCATATTTTGGGTGTTTTTAAATACAAATGAATTGGAGGTGAAATGTCCATTATACCCCTCTTTATAAAACAATAAAATTTTCTTCTTTCTTTTTTTTTTTCGATCGAATGAACAGGTTTTCCCCTCCAGCCTCTCTTCTCCATTCGTTTTCTTGAAAGGGAAATCAGTTCCAGTCCCCTCAATTCCAGTAACTGATCGAACTCCACCAAATCAAACAAAAACAAGAAAAATCCAAAGAGATCGATCTCCAAATCGACTATTAGACAAGATCTAGAGTCTTCTCTTCTTCTCGTCATCCAACACCAATCGTAGTTGCATTAGCAACCTCCCCTCTTCCCCTTCCTTCTTTCTTCTTCTTCTTCTTCCCCTCATTCTTCCTCTGATTCACCTTCTTCCCCTTCCCCTGTACAGAAAAACCAGACAAAAAAAAAAAAAACTAAAAGTCTCCAACAAAACCAAAAATAACCAAAAAACTCCAACATACCAAAAAAATAACCAAAAATCAAAACAGAAAAAATTTCAATCCTAAGGCCCTGTTTGGCCGAAATCAAAAGAAAAAGAGCTTAATCTTCACTTGTTGCCGCCATCATCTTGAGCCAAGCTCACCCGAGGAGTTCAAATCAGAGGAGAACCCATCAAAGGATTTATGCTACATATATTTTAATAACGAGAGACCCTCTTTATCACCTTCTTCCACCTCGTTTCTCCTTCTTCGACAACGAGAGACCTCACTGGGTGGTGCATCCCTGCCCACTAGGTGGTGCATCCCTTCCCACGTAGTGGTGCATCCTTGCACCACCAAATTTGTATGGGCAACCCTACTGGGTGGTGCATCCCTGCCCACTTAGTGGTGCATCCTTGCACCACCAAGTGTGCAGGGGCAGCTCCACTGGATGGTGCATCCTTGCACCACCAAATGTGCAAGTGATACTCAATAGGTGGTGCATCCTTGTATCACCAAGTGTGCTAGGGCAGACACACTGGGTGGTGCATCCCTCCACCATGAATTACAAATCTTTTGTGCACATTTGTAAGTCTTTTCAACACAATTACAAGTCCTTTATGAACATTTATATGTCTTTTGTGCACATTTACAAGTCTATACAACACAACTACAAGTCTTTTCAGCATAGTTAGAAGTCCCTTCACCATGAATTACAAGTCTTTTGTGCACATTTACAAGTCCTTTTAACACAATTACAAGTCCTTTGTGAACATTTGATGGTGCAATGATGCACCACATATTGGGCATCACTTTCACACTTGGTGGTGCAAGGATGCACCACTAAGTGGGCAGAGATGCACCACCTAGTGAGTCTGCCCTTGCATACTTGGTGGTGCAAGGATGCACCACATATTAGGCACCCCTTGCACACTTAGTATTGCAAGGATGCACCACCCAGTGGGCCTTCCCTTGCACACTTGGTGGTGTAAGGATGCACCACCTATTGGGCATCCCATGCATACTTGGTGGTGCAAGGATGCACCACCTACTGGGCAGGGATGCACCATCCAGTGGAGCTGCCCCAGCACACTTGGTGGTGCAAGGATGCACCACTAAGTGAGCAGGGATGCACCACCTAGTTGCAGAGATGCACCACCCAGTGGGGTTGCCCATACACATTTGGTGGTGCAAGGATGCACCACCTAGTGGATAGGGATGCACCACCCAGTGGGGTCTCTCGTTGCCGAGGAAGGAGAGACAAGGTGGAAAAATGTGATAAGGGGGTCTCTCGTTATTAAAATACATGTAGCATAAATCCTTTAATGGGCTCTCATATGATTTTAGCTCCTTGGATGAGCTTGGCTCGAGATGATGGTGGCAACAAGTGGAGATTACGCTATTTTTCTTTTGATTTCGGCCAAACGGGGGCTTAGGGTTGAAAATTTCTCAGTTTTGATTTTTGGGGTTTTTGGTTATTTTCTTTGGTATGTTGGAGGTTTTTTGGTTATTTTTGGTTTTCTTGGGGACTTTTAGTTTTTTTTTTGTCTGGTTTTTCTGTAGAGGGGAAGAAGATGAATCAGTGGAAGAATGAGGGGAAGAAGAAAAAGGGAGAAGAAGAAGAAAGAAGGAAAGGAAAGAGGGGAGGCTACTGATGTGGCAACAGCCGTGGCTGCGGTTAGTGCTGGACAACAAGACGATTCTAGATCTTGTCTAATAGTCAATTTGGTGATCGATATCTTTGGAATTTTCTGGTTTTTGTTTGATTTGGTAGAGTTCGATCAGCTACTGGAATTGAGGGGACTGGAACTGCTTTCCTTTTCAAGAAAACGAATGGAGAAGAGAGGCAGGAGGGGAAAACCTGTTCGTTCGATCGAAAAATAGAAGAAAGAAGAAAATTTCAATGTTTTATAAAAAGGGGTATATTGGACATTTCTCCTCCAATTTCATTTGTATTTAAAAACACCCAAAATATGACAAAATGGCATTTTGGGAAGGAGTGGTCCTGCTACAGTGCAGGACCCCTTGTTTTAAATTTCTTTTGAAAAAGCTAAACTAATTTTAGTATCGTTTAAAAAACATTACTGACTTTTGCTTAATCTCACAAAGTATAACTAAAAATGAGTTCCCCACAGATATTTAACAGAAGGGAGGTGACTATGGTTTTGAAAAGGTGAAGGAGATCTTTGTAATTTACGCATACCTCAAGAGAGCTTTGTGTAAATTCCTTTTTTTTGGGTGAACAATTAGAACTTTGCTCAAGACTTCATTCGTTCATAGCTCATTCATCTGATACAAGGACGGACACAACTACTCAAGTGACAAACTCTCCCGGTTCTGATAACCACTCCGTCGAAGCATAATCTGCTTCTGGCTCTGCATCCTCTACAGCTTAAGACTTGCAGCAATCCATACAGCACCGTTGGATTGCTGCCACGTGGATTTAACCCCAAAC
>JAUPMG010099650.1:0-12317 GCA_031762675.1 Pachysandra terminalis | reverse complement strand
ACAAAGTTATCCTTGAATACTTACCTTGATTTGAAGGTTGGTGTAGAGAGTTACACCTCTTGCTCTTCTTCTGTTTATATAGGCACTTAGTAGCTCTAGGATTAGTAACTATGGACTCTTAATCTCAGCCATTGATTGGTTATTTTAAATCTTAGCTTTTAGATTAATTTCCCAGCCCATATTGGCTTCTTTCTAAGTTGGTTTGTTACTATTTCAGTTTTAGAATCCTAGCTTTATTACTAACTTTGTTTGTAGAGAATACTTGCTAATTGTTAGCTTTTAAATCTGAGCCATTAATTGGAGATTGGAATCTCCTACAAGATCCTAGCCACATGTTTTAACTTTAGAAGTTATGATTGTGTGTGTTGTAGCTTAGTTTCATAATTGTATAACCCACCAATTACAATCGGTCAAAAGTCAAACAATACAACAATTACTAATATTTTAAATTAATCTCTAATTTTATAGTATTTACACATTAACCTTATTATTTTGTTTGGGTTATTACATTGAAAGACAAGAAAAATTAGGACAAAAGGTAGCACAAGGAGTTCAAAAGCCTTGATGTTTAAATTTTTAATAAAGAAGAAAATCAAGTAATCATTGCGCGGGAAGGAAACGCAGCAAAAAGTGCTCATGAATCCCGAGAACTCGTCGTCAACAGCTGAGCGAGCAGCAATCGAAAAGATGTGCATTTAATATACAACCGCCATCTATGATACGCACACGACTCTCTCTCATCCTTACTTGCGTAGGGGGCTAATGTTGATGGCAGACTTTAATTAATCACTCCTTTACCAACTTTCCCCTCAGATCTAGCTTATATGTATCCCACCGGCATATCACTATTAAAAAAAGGTATTATTAACATTTCCCTCGGCATACTTGCGAATACCATGGTCACTTCTTAACAAATAACTGAATATTACTTATTAGTTTTGGCCTATACAAATTGACAAGAACAGTACACAAACAAGTAATAAAAGGAAATCTTCCTCATTTAACGTGGGCATATATCATAAATTTTACACAAGCAACAATACAATTCATTATTGAAATATCATCTTACATTATGAAAGCATGCAAGTTATATAACTCATTCCTATGACAAGGGGTACCATCCATGCATCAACGAGATGCATAATTCCTCGTTCTGGTGACAAGGGGTGCTACTCGTACATTGGTGAGACATTCATCGTATCATACATTACTCGTTCCAATGACAAGGGGTTCTACCCGTACAACAACGAGATGCCTAATTCCTTCTTCTGGTGACAAGGGGTGCTACTTGTATATTGGCGAGACATTCATCATATCAGACATAACTCGTTCCAATGATAAGAGGTTCCACTAGTACATCAACGAGATGCCTAATTCTTCATTCTGGTGACAAAGGGTGCTACTCGTACATTGGCAAGAATCTCTTAGCAAGCTAACCACCTCGAGATGGTCAACTCGTCACTACATATTGTTCTCAGCACTTTCAATGCTTATTATTATTATCGAAGGGCTAACCACCCCAAGATGGTCAACTCGTCATCAAATATTGTTCTTAGTGCTTTCAGCGCTTATTATTATCTTAAAGGGCTAACCACCACCCTGCCTATTGTTCTCAGTGCTTTCATCGCATGTTATTATCTCATAGGGCTAACCACCCCGAGATGTGCAACACGTCACTGCCTATTGTTCTCAGCGCTTATTATTATCGCAAAGGGCTAACTCCCCTGAGATGGCCAACTCATCATTACATATTATTATCTCAACGAGTTAGCTACTCAAGATGTGCACTCAGTGCATATTATCCCTTAATGGACTAACCATCCCGAGCTAACCAACTCTTCACAACTTATATGTTTCTCAGCAATCTTAGCACATATTATTATATTAGTGGGCTAGCCACCCCGAGACGACCAACTCGTCACAACATTTGTATTTCACAACACTCTCAGCGCCATTATGTCCTCAACATTCTTAGTATTGCCCCTCAGGTATTCATAACATATGATCTCCTTGATAGAATTGCATCTCTCAACATATCAATCTCAAAGACAATATCCTTTAACGTATCGAAATCTTAAATGTTCTAAAGCTTCTGATGACGTAATTACCTCAGTCTGATAATTCCTACAAAGGGGAATCTGACATGTCGTAGCATGGTGTAAAGGATCGGCCGATCTTGGTCCGGATCAGCCGATCCAACTCGGGATCGGCTTGGTACGAGTTGCAATCCCAAGCCGATCCCTAATTTATTAACAGTTCTCTGACTCGGTCCAAAACCGAGTCAAATCGTCCGATCCAAACGATCTCATTCGGTTTCGAACAAGTTAGATCGGATGATCCCAAGCTGATCGCTCAACATTTTTGTTTTAAATTAGGGTTATTTTTTTCTGTAAACAAACAGTAAAAACACGACCACCGTGGGGCTTGAACCCAGGACCACAAGCTTAAGAGCCTTGCACTCTACCAACTAAGCTAGACGGACATTTGCAAATCTTTAACTGATTAATTAAAGTAATAGAAATTTAATATCTCCATTTGGGCAATGTTTTGGATTGGCCGATCCAATTAACCACAAGGTTAAAAGCCTTGTGCTCTACCAACTGAGCTAGTCGGGCATTTGCAAATCTTTAACTGATCAATTAAAGTAATAGAAATCTAATATCGCCATTTTGGCCCATGTTTTGGATTGGCTGATCCCCGATCCGATACCGAGTTTAAACATCATGTGTTGGGATTGGAGAAGGGACCATTGTCTCAAATGGGTCACTGATCACACATTACTTGACATGTGTCAAGTGGGCCTCAGTTTGAAGATGATCTCATTCACGTGGCACAAAGTTGTCATTTAATATCTAATTTTATTGATGTGTCATAACTTTTGACACGTCCCCATGGATCTTTCCCTATGAATAGAAGAAGGGTATAAGGAGAAGGGGATCCGAACTGGAACTTACTTCAGTTCATACATACTTGTCTCTCTGAGGTCCTCTATTCATGTGCATGTGCCTTATCCAACCCACCACCTTCTCCTGAGACTTTGTCATCTCTTTTTCTTACCTTTGTTGTAATAGATAGAGAAAGAGCACCAAAGGTAGTATGACTGTTGTATCAGTTTAGGCTATGTTATGGACAAGCTTGAACCCCATTGTTGCTACACCAGCTTCCGCTGATCATTTTTAATTAAGCAGCTCAAATCCTGCATCAACATTTATTAACCAATTAACCGATAAAAAAAACATTTATTAACCAATTAAACATACTTAGTGGTAATCAAGATTGAGGTCACTCCACAACATCTTGTTCGCTCATGTAATTCGGTCGGCTAATTTGGTTGTGGATAGATTAACGAGAGTGGGTGTGGGGATGGAGAGTTTGGTCACAGGGATCATAAAGGTACAGGTGTAGATGTTTTTGCGTAATGTTTGGTGGCATTGGTTTTAGGTGCCTTTTTTATTTTTTATTTTTTTGCTTCTTTCTATAGGTGTCGCTTATTTTCTTGTTTGAGAGTTGAGGCATTCCTGGGACCCTTATTTTTGTAATTCCTTCTACTTTGTTTAAATCATCATTCACTTTTATTACTGATTACACACACACACACACACACACACACACAAAATGATAATAATAAATAAATAAATAAATCTTAAAATAACATGATGGTCCTTCAAGCTATGCCGTTTTATAACAATCTTATAATGGCTGTATAACAACTAGTGTTGGATCTTGAGAAACTACTGCTTCACCGCTCTTGCTTGGTTTAAGTTTTAGGATCAATAGTGAACAGGGTTTACTTGTAATCTTGATTTTAACTAATGTTTTGGCTTTTGTATTACAGAAGACAGGCAATCAGAGTTTTCTCATCTGCACCGATTACCAGGAGACATGATACCTTCACTCTTGAGACAGCAGATGGCTTCACAGTTATAGTTAAGGGTTTAATTAACATCTCCCGCGCACACCAAAACGGTTTCTCACATGAGGTATACAAATATTTGAGCGGCCCTCTGTCATATGTTGACTGTGGTGTCTTTTTCCAAATTCATAATATTATATAGATATTATTTTTGGAAAGTCATTTCATTGTTCCTATGAGAAGTAAATATGTCAGCACCATAATAAGTCATCGAGAACTGAGAAATAATGATATCAATACGATTTGGGAGATTGTGGCAGTCCCGGAAGAAAGGGTCTAAGTTTGGATGGAATTAAGAAATGTTTCCTTTCTTGGTAAGTGGTTATAACTTGTAAGGATCCACTTCGTATTCTAACAGGATTTTAGTTTTGATAATTCAGAGAAAATTTTCAAATGGGTGGTAATGTAACAGTGATGCAAAATTGCTTCCAAATCTTGGAGACGTATCATGAGACTTTTCTTCCTTATGTTTCATACGTAGAAAGATGTCTGCATTCAGGAAAAAAAATAGATTTCTGGTCTGGACTTCTGTTGGAGAACTCTTTGTCAGGTCTTTCCAGCGCTTTGTACATAATTATCCTCCCCCAAAGTTACGCATCTAGTGAAATGGCTATTTACTTCAACTAGGGTCTCATGGGATATCAATTCCAGAGTTCGTATTTTGATGCATGGATTTAGGGTAAGAGAAACGAAAGACGCAATAAATAAATAAATAAAATTAAGTAAAACTTGAAGAGATTTAATATTATCATTTTGTAGATATAAGAAATAAGTACTGATGTATAGTTGTTGTTGTTTCTCTCATATTCATTTGCTGGTGTTGAGGTTGTATTAAATAAACTTACCTTTTGGTTATGGCAATGTTGAGGTGTATCATGTAGACTGGCAGCAAAGGAATATAGTCATGAGCACAGTAACAACCTGAAAATATGAGATGCTAGATCACCTGAACACAGACTGATCAAGAACTGATACCACGAACATAGATCTTGTACCAATGAGAACAATCCCGTGGGCGTGAATTGCTCATATACACCACTTTTGAGTTATTTACTCAAAGCCAAAAGGCAACAATGTGTCTTGGATGCATCTATAGTATTAACAACCCCACAATCAGAATAATATGTCTGAACATGTGAACTGCTAGATCACCATGAAATTGTCTTTTAGAAGGGTTCCAAGTGAAACACCTAGTCTCTTTAGCATCTCTTATATTAAAGTCAACCCAATTTCAAACTGAAACTATGAACCATGATGACATACTCTCAATCACATTCCCGCGAACTATTTATAGAACACCACTTTGATTCATGTCCTCGAAGCCAACGAGAAACCATGTGTCTTGGATGCAATTGAAATTACAATGTGCTTACTAATATCATCAAGCAACATAGCACCCACATGCACCGACAATATGTAACTGAACGTGACAGTGAGAAAGAGCGAGTGAGAGTGAGGAGGGAGGAGTGTATAAAATGAATTTATATTAAAGAAATCCTAAAATCTACACCACTTCTTGGTGTTGTAAAAAGAATTTTATTTCATAAAAGAAAAGGGAGGGAGAGGATTTTCTTCTCTGTAAAATGACGTCTATCACATAAAAGAAATCGTGAAAGCTACACTACGGAGAGAGGGAAAAAGAGAGATTCTTTTCTCTTTAAAAAGAATCCTATTACATAAAGAAATAGAAATAGAAATAGAATAACTCTACTCCTAATCTAACTATAACATGCTAATCATTATTCTTAATCTAAGATAAATCTGAAACCTAAATTAGAACCATTAACCAAATCCTATTCTTGACCTAACAGTTTTCCACATTCAATGGACCAATATCTAGTATGATTGATCTCAACCTGGTTCACTCTTATGTCTTAACTAAGAGAAAAGAAAAACATAATCCTAATCTGAGTCAGTTGAGCACTGTTAAGACTGTGTCATGACTCCAATATATCATTCCTATGCCCATATATGTTTCAATATTTATCTATCTATCCATTTATATTTAAAACTATTCACACATAGGTATATAGTGTTTGCGTATAGTTGCATGTGCATTCGCACATGCGAACGCATGTGCATGTATGTCTGAATTTTTGTGTCTTCTTATCTAACTATCACAAATATAAAATATAACATTTAAATTTAATGCATAAATATTGTACAAATGACTACATATGGACATGAAAATTGCTATTTTCTAATCTCATTGCCTTATTGAAATTTGTATCCATCTTATGGATTCATCCCTGTATTTTTAGATAAAAATCAGATTCTAATTATTGCTCTGAGCAGGTATGCAATCATTTTCGGATTGGGTTTCCATATTACTGGGAAATCTATGCTACTGGTCAATGCATTAGTGGTGATGTTCCAACAAGTGTATCTGATTTTTACAAGGTAGCCATGCCTATAGACAGTGCAGGCTGTGCGCAGCCTGTTTGTTTGGATGACTTCTCAGTGTTCAGGATACGTGATATGTTGATGTCCATGGCTGGTAATTCTGAAAATGGTCTGTTAAGCAAGATTAATTTTACTGATATACTTGGAAAATGCATTGGCAACGGTTTGAAAAATCCTAGTGTTTCAGCTCAATCAGTTATGAAAAGTAATAGCCCACCTATCACTGGGGTTCACTTACAGGAGGAATCACCAACTAATAGCAAGCAGAAGCATGAAAAAGACAAGAGTGTTTCGGATGCAACAGCCGAAATACCAGAAGAGAGCATAATAGCCTCATTAGCAGAAGAGCAAGATAACATTAACCTTGATGGTTTTCATGGTTCTGAAAATCGTTTCCTTAGAAAATACTGTATGACAAGTGAAACAGACATCTCTCCGGGTGCATCAAAAGAATCTATTTTGCAAGTTGATGCAGAAATGAGTATTTCCATGGTGAGGTCAAACATGGCAAAAGATATTTCAGAAGAATATGAATTCAATAGAACAGCATCTCTTTCAAAAAAATTGAAAAGAAAAAGCAGGGGTTGCTTAATCTTAGAGCATAAATATATGAGAAGATCATGTACAGGGTTGGCAAGCCTAAAGACCATCGAGGAAGATAAGAAGAAAGCCAACTGTGGCTCCACGGGAAGAAGTGTGAAACACTGTTCTGTTTCCGTTTCAAAAAACCATGAAATTCTCGCTGAAAGTCCTATTGAAGAGAAATTAGTTGGTAGTCGCAGTTCAGATCTGTCAGTGCTCGAGTTGACAATTTCAGAGCAGTCTTTATCAAAAGCCTCAAATATAGGAAATTCTGAAAATAAAGAAAGATTAGGAAGCTGGAATTGTGATCCTGTGGATGGTCTTGTAATGCAGAAAGATCTAGAAACAAAAACTACCCATCCATTTAATATGGGTGTAGATGGCCAGAAAGCTACTCCAGGGAAAGTTGGTGGTACAAGAAGTAGCATGAGGTTGAGGAACTTAAGAAAACAAACTTGACAATTGTTTTACGTGCATAAAACCGGTTAGCCAAGTTCTAAGTTAAGAGGCCTCTTGATAGCCCTGGTAGAGAAACTCAGCTAGAACGAGTACTTGAAGAATTTTGTGTCATGCAGTGGTAGGCTATTGTGTTCACCGATGTTTCTGCAGATCACGATTTTGCTGCTGATCATGTAAATGTTGTGTTCAGTCATGTTTCTATTAAAAGTAATTTGTAGGTGTGCCTTCTGACCTCAAAAGATTATGCTTAAGTCATTGATATATGAACTTGATAATATATACATTGAAGCAATCTTAGGTACTGAGCTGGCTGTTGACTTTATTACATTTCTCTTAGACGATTGAATTCAGGTACAGAATCTTTCATAATCAATTGCTTGGTTCTATAAACTCCATTTTAGATCTTTGATTCTAACAGTTGATCACCTTGTCTTTACTTTTTATGCTTTAGCTCTGTAAACTATGGTTTTGGAAGTTCATGGTGCTCTATATGTTCTCATATTAGAATTGTGATTTTTTTTCACTGAGAGATCTTGGTGTGGAAGAAAGGAGCGTCCATGAAATTAAAGCGGTATGTACAAGTTTTCCTTATTTAACTTCAAATCGTCTGTTGTAATTTGGGAGTACGTAAAAGAATTTTCTTTGTGATATTTCAGTTTTTGCATTGATGAGACACTTCATTATATGGGGTTTTTGTTATTCTCTTGCTCTTCATTTTCTTAGATGGTAACTACGGATTTATTATCAAAGTTTGATGATCAAGCTTTCTTTGTTATTACTTTTTTTTTGAAATGTGCTACATGAATTGGTTTGTATAGTCTGATTGTGGAAAAACCAACAGATCTGGGCCACTTTCCTTGATCAACAATGCTTGGGTGACGAACCAACTAGCAAGCAGCATACCCGAAAGGTATTTTGATAAATATACAAGGCTTGAGTAGTCTAACGAGCTCTTGCAGTGTTTAAGTTGATATTATATGCACACCATGCAATTTAAGAGACAAGAACTAAAAGAATCAATTGACAACCTTGGTCTTTTGGTACTGAAATTGTTATTTATTTCGAGGTATTAATCTTTGATTATGAAAGGATGCTTTTGAATTATTGAAGGTATAGATTAGGAAAATCCCTTTGTTTCTACAGTAGAGATGTATTAGACTATATAACACGAGCAACTGATCTATATTTGAGCTGCATGTATTCTTTTGGCTTTTAGTTGATTGTAGTTTTTTCTGAATCTTCTATTCTTATGGTTCTTGTTAAGAACCACTTACTTTAAAAACTTAAGTTATTAGCGCAAGTGGTTCTTAACATGGTATCAGAACGGGAGGTCGAGTGTTCGAATCTTGGAGATATGTGTTTGTGTATTTGTTCTCCCATGGATGTGTTGTTCCCGTGCAGGTGTGTGTGGTGTGTGTTTGCTTTGGTGCCATGTGTTCTCTCACAGATGTCTTGTTCTCGTGCAGAGTCCGCACGTGTAGAAGGGTATTAAACCCTTTGATATACATTGTTGTGCGGTTTTCCAACAGCTTGAGCTTTTAGAACAAGGGTATTAAGGGGGATCTTGTAGAGCTAGAGGAGGTTGCTTGGAACATGGTCATTCAGGTCAAATATTTCGAGGGGAATTCACTCCTGCTATCACAAGCAATCTTGAGTTACCATAACAAAGACAAAAGGAATATGGACATAGCTATAGCAAGTAAATTAGAGTACTTGAAGAATTTGAAATGGAAATTTCAGTATGATCTAGGAGAGGCTTTGAGTTTGAGGTGGGTGGCACTAGGATTCAGTGAAGATTTTTATTTGGAGTAATAAAGGTTTAGGTTGCCCAAACAAGAAGGGGGTGTGGGTAAAATAAATGACTTGTAAGACTAATGGGATTCTTGATATTAGATTGATAAAAAAATATTTGGGATATAGTTATAACAAGAAGTGGAATTATTCTAGGGCAATTGGAGCTCCAGTTAAGTCCGCCAATATTATTTTGTTTACTTGTTTTTCTTTTGTGCTTGTTCAAAGGGTTGGATCGATATTGGCAGCCGACATGAAAAGCTTTTGCTAAATTTTTTATGACATAAATCTTGAACTATCATTTGCACTGCATCATTTGTTTTACAGATTGGAATAACTGAACATGATTCGTGTTCCCGGCTCAACTACTTGTGATAAGACAATTTGTTGTTGTAGTGGGAACCGCAGCTTTCAGTTGCCTAGAATTGTTTGTAAAGAGGTTAGTCTCCAAAAGTTGCGAAGATAAAGAAGTATTATTTTTTTTCCGTACAAATTGGGGTTTCTATAGCAACGCCTACAAGTAGATCAAAATCAAAGGCGAAAGCAAACCAATAAACACATGATTTATCGTGGTTTGGGATCCATGCCTTTGAGCACCATCCGTCGGTTTCAAGGATTTTACTATGGTAGGTTTTCAACACTACGACTCACCTCAAATCATATTACGAATTTTACCAGCAATTCCAAAGCCATGCAAGAGGTTTTCGGATCACCTCCAACCCAACTCAAGGTTTTATGGTGACCTTAAGCTTTTACGATTTTAATTGAAATTAAAAATAATTAGTGAACTACTTATAGATATATCAATTCAAAGTCCGTCTGATGAAGTGAGCTCGAATCCCAGTCTTCTCGCTCACGTTCCTCGTTCCGCTCCACTTGGATGTTGTTGATGCACGCACAATGGAGACGAGGGCCATACAGTCTTAGATGTGTGTGATAATCTAATCTAAGCAACACAATAAGGGGAAAGACTTGGGCCCTTAATCATTATTCTTTAATTCAATTGGCATAGGAATTATTTAGCCTAAGGAAGAGCAAAAATCTCTCAGGGAAAGTCTAGGGATATGAGAGAATTCTCGTGTGGGCCTTGCACAACAATAACCTCGGATCCTATTTATAAGATTTGAAAATTGTGCGTCTGCCGGTCGACCGGTGGACTCCCAACGGCTCCATTTCAAAAGAGCACGCTCCTTTAGGTCCGTCGAGAAAGACCAATTGGTCAACCCTTCGGTCCGCTGGTTGACTGAACATGTCTGTTAGTCGATCGATACACCTCAGGGGTTCAAAACCTGGGCTAGGGTTTTGAGCCATCGGAGGGTTAGCTGATCGATCGAGATTCGATCGGAAGCCTTCGTTGGTCGATCGAACCACTTAGTCGGTCGATCGGGCACGTGCAGATCGCTCAAACTAGAAAAGGTCTGTTAAGTGACCGACACTAGGGACGGTCGATCGGAGATTGACTGGTGACCCCACTGGTCGACCGAAGCCCCGGGAAAAGCCTTTATTATGATCCTTTCTATGGTCACTTTCCACAAGATCCATCCATGAATGGTATTGACCATTCATGCGTAGTCTTTGGCTGTCCAGACATGAGTCCAGATAGTCAAGGACCGCAAAGTGACTTAATTGGTAAAGGGCACCCCAAGCTCCCTTGAAACAAGTTGATATTCAATAAGTGTTTATAGGGTTGTCTAGTGTATGTGCTTACCTTGTTTAGGGGACCAATCCAATAGATGCTCCGTTGTAGCTTGGCCTTCCTTGGATCCACAACTCTTGATCTTCAATGTGCACAGTTGTAGATACTCAAGGACTATGTCACAACATTGACAAACACAGAGAATGTCTAGAAAATAAATATGACATTAACACATAATATGCAAAATCCAACTAAGAAGTTAGTATTTAATTCACATGTTAATATCATATAGAAAAGCAAATGATAGATTAAATCATGCAACAATACTCTTATAGCATATAATATAAAAGGGCATAAATTTAATTTATAAAATAACAAATTTAAATTTTTGCTTTTCTGGGTCCTTCAGTTAACCGAAGGGTACTCTTCGGTTGATCGAGGAGGGCTCCAATTAGTTTGTCGACCAACCTAGGCCTCTTCGGCTTAGTATCCATTTCTGTTATGGGTTCCTTGGTTAATCGAGGGGTTCAATTGGTCCTTCGATTAACCGAAGCCTCTTCAGTTAATAAACAGTAACTCCAGTTCTTTGTGGGTTCTACTTGGTTAACTGAGAATCATTTTCGGTTAACACAGCACCCCTTCGGTCGATTGAAGGCTAGCTTGGCCAGTCTTTGGTTGCCCTTGGGCCCACCGAAGGGTTGCTTCGGTTTACCGAACAACCCAATTTGGCTAACCAAAGCCACATAACTTGGTCTTTGCAAATCTAATTTTAGCCTACTCTTTTTCTCTTTGATCTATCATTATTTTGGTGTTGAAAAACAATAATAAACACCTTAAAAAAATGATGAACACAATGTATGGTTGCAAAAACGATTCAATATCGATCATTGTTGCATCTATGCGTTATATGCTATTTTTCTAAAAAAAAAAACAACCATTATGTTGATTCTTAAAGAGGTTTCTCGACATCTTATCGAACGAAGACGAATCAATGATGACTCTGATACCAATGAAGGATAAATGAAACGGACCACATACCTCTCTATGCACGAACCCGGATCTAAGACAGATGATCTCTATCGAACCGGATGTCATCCCATGTCAGTTTATGTGTGATTACTAGAGCCACACAAAGATGCCCACATTCAATCAACCAAGGGCTATAAGCAAAATAGATCTCTAAGAAGAAGAAGAGATGAAAAGAGAGAGAGAGAGTTCCCAGATTTAGTCTCACATATGTGGTTGTTTCCTTAGGGAGGAGGTTCATATATGAACCTTTACTTAATTCCCACATGAACTCTTAGGCTGTGCTTGGAACCCTGGATTTCAAAAGAAAATAAAAGAAAGTGAAAAATAAAGAGAAAAGAAAAGAAAGTACATTATTTTTAACTGTTTGGTTGGATAGAGAAAATTTGAGAGAAAATTATAAAGAAATTTTTTTCGTTTGTTTGGTTGTGTAAAAAAAATCAAAATGAAAATTAGTCATTTTTTCTAATGGTGGTGATGGTGGTGGTGGGGGGGGGGGGGGGGTCG